>JADRCH010000090.1:454443-494005 GCA_019843965.1 Rhynchomys soricoides
ACACCTACCTGCACACTCACTTGTACACACCTACCTGCACACACACTAATACACCTCTTCCCACATCACCGAACATCCTCCTCTATGCAGTCACATGTTCAATCCTCTCCACCTTATCTTCTTGATATGGAATCTGCCACTCACTGAATCTGAAATTAGCAAATTCCAGTGGTCTCCCTGTCTCTGATTCTAACAGTGTTTAGGTTACAGGCTCATGTGACCATGTCTGACTTTCTACGTGGATACTGAGGACTTAAGCTTGGCTTGGTCCCTATGCTTTTCCAGTAAGTGCTCCTGGCCAGTGAATCATCCCCCAGGGCCCCTTCTATTACTTTTTAGTGGCTGCCATAACAAATGGTCACAAACTGGATAGCATAAAGGGCAGAAATGTATTCTTTCATGCTTCTGGATTAGAAGTTCAAGGTCATGGTGTCAGCCATAGTGCTCTCCTCTCTGGAGGCTCAAGATGGTAGTGCTCTTCGTCCTCTTTCAGATTCTGGTATCTGGTGACATGCCCTAGCTTCTGCAGCTGCACTACAGATCCTGGACCCTGCTCACATGGGTGCCTCTTCTTTCTGGGTCCCTGTCCTCCCTGTTCTATCTCTTATGAGGTATTGGATTTAAGGTCTAATAGGGTGAGTTTGGAATGATCTCATCTCAAGACTCTTAACCCAATTATATCTGCAAAGATTAATTTTCCAAGTACAGTATCATTCGCATAGTCTGAGCATCAAAACATAGAGTGATTTTAAGATATTATTCAAACCTCTGTACTCAGAGACAGAGATGGACCGAAGAGGGCGGGCTTGTGGGGGCCATCCCACAACTCTTCTGAAGATCTGCATTGAGAAGCAGAGAAAGATGGGTCTGGAGTGAAAAATGAATGTGAAGTAGAGGGGAGAGATAGATAGATAGATAGATAGATAGGTAGATAGATAGAGGGATGCTTGAATCCAAGAGAGATGGAGAAATTGGTTCCTATGCAGTTGTCTGACTTACTGCATCTTGGTACCAGTCATCCAGATCCATGTCTGCCCTACATTCTGCAATGCAGTCAAGTTCTTCAGCAAATTAATTTGCTAGTTTAAATGGACCCCTCTACTTTGCAGCCAAGAGTATTAAGACAAAATAGAACATACAAAGGGTTACAGATGTCTGGCTCACCATCACAAACCTCTCATCTCCTTTAAGAATTCCCTGATGACAATTACCCCAGATGGGGACGGCAAGCACAGAGAGTTGTAGCAGCAAGCTCTGAGTGATACCAGATGATAGAGTCTACATCATCTCTGAGAGGAAAGACGATCACGGTTCCTGTACTAAGTAACTGCTGTGTTGAAAGAGTGTTGTATGTATTCATCTCTACGATGCTTGGCGTGGTTTTCTTCACGCTTACCTCCAAAGTTCTCTCCCAGATCCCTCTTCTGCTTATGTAGGCTTTGTGGGATGGAAGCCCCTCTGGCATCTGGCTTACCTAACACTTCCTAGTCTGAAGATGGCTTAGCCTATAGACTTCACTGTGTACTGGTTCAGTTATATACTAACACCTTAGAAATAATAAAGTGTGGGTTCCTGTGCTGTCTCTGATCCAAGCATGTTGTTCTTTAGGAGTCTGGCTAAGGATAAAGACTGTATTCTCTCCACTATGCTCTTTACTTAGGGGAGATTCAAGTGAATAAAAACCATTCACAAATTTGTTCTGATTTTTAATACTATTGTCAGCCTTTGGTTAGATATCTTCTTCCATCTGAGTGGCTATTTGGTTTTGTGCTTGTTCTCCGCTCCCCTGCCTGCCAGTGTATCTGGGGCTAAGAACATCATTCAGTTCAGGCTTCTGTGATTGTGCACCAACTGCAGATGGTCCCCGAGGAGCCAGAGCCACTGAGTGCTACTGCCTGCTCCTCCTAGCATACCCAGAAAGCCCTCTGGGGACAGGGGATTGTCTAAGGTCTGAGGCTGAGGTGTCTTGCAACTTTGTGTAACTCATCTCCTCGCTGGAGGAAGAATAGGCACTTCAATTCAATCTCTAACATTACACGTCCACTGCACTCTTTAAGATGAACGAGGTTCTACGGAGATTTAAAGCCCATCTCATGTTTCTTATGCAACTGTTAAGTCAAATTCATATGACTTGTGGGCTGAATTCACAAAACAACTTTATTTTTGCCATTTAGTCTCTCTTTGAAGTTTCTTTGTGAGTCAAATTATTTCCCTTCCTGTGGATAAACACAGTCAGAGGCTGAGACTTCTCTGGACCCTCTTAGGTGTCAAAACAGTCTCAATGGCATTTAATTGAAAGTTGTGAGCCAGGGGTGGTGGCACATGCTTGGAATTCCAGCAATTGAGAAGTAGATGAGGAAGGGTCAGAAGTTCAAGGCCATCCTTTGCTACATAGTGAGTGCAAGACAAGCCTGGGCCATACGAGACACCCCCTCCCCAAAAGAATAAAAACCAAAGGAAACAGAAAGTAAGCCAACAAAAATGTGTGACTTCTCTCTGACCTTGAACCTGTTGAAGACAGGAAATGTACAGAGGGGGAAAGAAAAATGTATCATTAGTCAGGGTTCTCTAGAGGAACAGAACTGAGTGTGTGTGTGTGTGTGTGTGTGTGTGTGTGTGTGTGTGTATGTGTGTGTGTGTGAAGGGGATTTATTAGAACTGCTTACAAACTATGCTCCAACTAGTCCAGTGATGGCTGTCTACTCATGGAAAGTCCAAGAATCCAGTAGTTGTTCCATCCACAAGGCTGGGTGTCTTGGTTGGTCTTCATTCAGTATGTGCTGGAATCCTGAAGAAGTAGGCTCTAATGCCAGGGAAGGAATGGACTTAGGGGAGGGAAATGCAATGGGGAGAACAGGCCTAGAACAGTGTGAGGTCAAGACGCATCCAAAACTATGAAAATCTCCTCTTGAAACCAAAATCTCATCTTGAGACCAGCAGGAGTAAGGATCTCTCCCTCCCCATTCTCAGCCTTCGTGCCCAGTGACCCCTACCTCTGTCCTTCTTGGGAAAGTCACATAGCCTCTTGGCCAAATTACAGGTGTAAGCACCTGGAATCCCGCTTCATGCAAACAAAGCTTTCCAGCACCTTAGCCCCAGCCAACAATGTACACTCTCTCCTACCCAACTTTACCACGCTCCAAAGTTTATACAGCCCTGGTTACCCCTGAGTACACAGAACTGATATTTTATGGAATATTGTCTAGAAGAGTTGTTTCGCTTCCCCACCATAAGGAACACTGAAAACCTTCTGGGGGAGGGAGGGAAGGGTTTCCTCAAAGCCCTGTTCTTTTGTCTGGAAGTTTCAAGGATGTCAGGTCTCAGCCATGTCTGAGGAATCTTCTCTAGTGGCTCTGTTCTGACCCTCTACATGTTCAGTATGTGCGAAGAGCTTGTGAGAGACGCCTGCCTTGTTTCCTTTGCAAAAATTGTTGGTCTACTTCATCTATTTGAAATTTGCTATTCCATGTGCCAAACCCCAATGACCACTCTAACATCATGTTGAGAATTCATTTGTGTGTTCAGTTGGCATGAAGCTCCTAGTAGGGAGGCACTGTCAAGTGCACATTTAAGACCAGGCACATACATATTTTTAACACTTTAAACAGCCATATTAAGCAGGACAAAATTGAAAATTAATTTTAGGGTTTTTTTTGTTTGTTTGGTTGGTTTTTTTGTTTGTTTTTTCGAGACAGGGTTTCTCTGTATAGACCTGGCTGTCTTGGAACTCACTCTGTAGACTAGACTGGCCTCGAACTCAGAAATCCACCTGCCTCTGCCTCCTGAGTGCTGGGATTAAAGGCGTGCGCCACACTGCCCGGCTGAAAATTAATTTTAATTACAATATGTCCAACCTAGCATATCTAAAGCATTGTCATTTCAAAATTAAATCAATATTTTTAAATTAGCAAAGAGGTATTTTTCATTCTTCTTTTCCTCAAAGTCTTTATGCCCCAAGTTCACATCTAGTTCACCTTTTAGTTAGGATTAGACACATGTGAAGAACTCAGTGGTCATGGGAGTCCATAGATGGCCACCAGTGTCAGCTGTGCTGGGTGTACTATTCACAGACCATCAGTTTCACAGGCAGAGTTGATGTCTGCCTTGATGGCTCTTTATCAGTGGTTGGTATATAGCAGGTATTTTACACTCGTGACCTTGAATTGAGATGCAATAGAAAGAATAAAGGAACTTTTAGGGGCTTGCAGAATGACTTTGCATAACACTCAGAAACTAAACCATCCAGTTCTGCATATAGCTGGTTTGCTGGGTACAGCTTGTAATTAATTTCTTTCACAGGCATCTAAAGTCCCTGAAGACAGAGGCATTTCTGTCTCACTGCCTTTCACATCCCCACAGTCACCCCTGGTTCCTGGTATTGTGCTGTGGGTCTTCATGTCGCCAACAAGTATTTATTCAGTGTTCGTCTTGGACCAGTTACTATTTTAAGTGCAGGGACGGAAATAATGCAATCTGTGTTGATGGAGCCCACAGGGCGAAAAGAAGCTAACGAAGGTCTGTGAAGGAAATAAATTGGGTGACATGATAGGGTGTGACAGGGGACAGGAGCACTGGGTACTGGAGGAGGGGCCAGTTCTGCAAAGAGCCATCTCCTTAATCTCAGTCTTCCACGCCCCCTCTGTTGCAGCCTTACTGACCTCTCCCTCTCCCTTTCTAGACTAACTCAAACTCAGCTCTGCCCTTAACTTCCTGTTTCTGCTGTGTCCTGCTCTCTCCTTGGTCCGGCGGTCACTTTTAACTTCCTGCGCTCCAGCTTCTGTGCTATCTTCTCAAAGATGCCATCCCTGACCACACTGTCCAGCGGTCACCCCCTCCCCCCAACTCACTGTTGACCACATTATGCATAACACCATGTATGACCTTGTGTACACTGGAAGTAAACTATTGGTGAAACCCTCTTGGCAGTTGTAATCTTTTAGTGCCTAGAATATTCCCTTGGTGACTAATATTTGGCCAATAATCACTGTTCATTAGCTATGATTTTTTTTTTTTTAACCGAATGAGTTAAGACAGATCACTAGTAAAAGTCTTTGGAAGGTGTTTTAAGGGCTAATTTAAATACATGTAAATGAACTCTGGGAAGAACACTGCTTTATTTTCTGTCTCAGAAAAGGAAGACGGGCTAATCCATCTAAAAGTTACTCTTTCGGGATGCTATGGGCATTCAGTATCCTAAGAGTTGCTTCCAACTCTGTCCGCACATTTGAGGACCCCTGGAGGAAATCAAAGTACCACAGGCTAAACATTCCTGGGGAAATGGGGTTCCCTATTGAATCACAGAGAGGCAGGTGTTTCCGCATGTGTGAAGTGGCTTTGAAGACCCAGGAAAGGTCTGGCTAAGAAAGGCGTTGTGATGGGAGGGAAGCTTGTGGTGAAGGGAAACTGTAAAGGAAAATCTGTTGTTTTAGTACCTGGCGGTTGCTAGGGACGCCCGCCTTCTCCAATCATCGTTCCTCTTACTAGAGTGTGAGCCACACTAGGCGGTTGCTGTGGCAACAGATGGTAACAAGATGGACTCGGCAGTGCAGCAAAAAGTGGAGCGCAAAAAGTGCAGAGAGTGTGAGTTGAAACCCAGTTTCAGCAGGGAGCGCGGTGCGGAGATGCCCTGGGATTCTGAGTGTACCGAGGTTACTGGATCTCTCAGTGGTCTCGGGGTGAAAGAGTGGGCTTATGGGGACTGATAAGACGGCCCCTACGTTTCACCCCGCTGAAGTTATGGGATCTTGGATTTCTGTACTTGGGATTCCCTCCTGGAAGCACAGGAATGGTGTGTGTGTGTGTGTGTGTGTGTGTGTGTGTGTGTGTGTGTGTGTGTGTGTATGTATGCGCGCGCGTAACCTCGCATCTAACTTCAGCTTTGGGCAAACGGTTTTCAGTCTTTTCTCCCTAGGAAAATGAAAGGCAGGTCCCGTGCCCCCCTTCAGCTGTTCCCTACCCCCTTCTCAAAATGACCCCGAAGATCAAATGTGTGGCTGATTATGTAAAGGAAAAATTCCCAAATGTGTTTTTCTTATGTGATCCTGGAACAAGACTGCAACAGTTAACCGCCTCTCCGTGTGTGAGTGAGCACAGTTAGGGCTCAGAGTGCACCAGGATTGGGGCTGGGGACCAGCGCTGTGTAGGTCTGTATTGTCCTCTGGGCCCTGGGTTCTGTGTGTGCTTGAATTTCTTGGTTCCTGACTCTGCTTGAGTTGTTTCGTTTTCATTTCGGAACTTTACAAGCGCCTAAGTGTTAATTAGACGATTGTGTTTTAGTTCGTATCTTTATAAGTCCTGCTTCATGTCTAGTACCACCTGGAGCTCGTCAGGAAGATTGTAGAACAGCGCTCTATTTTAAATGAGCATAAACAGTGGTGTCTCAGGCGTCTTTGCCTTGTTAGAACTCAGACCTTAATTAAGAACAAATTCCAAAACAATAAAAATAAGATAAAATAAATCCAAACTCAGGCAGGATAACCCAGTCAGCCACAGAAACACCAAAAGCTTTACATGTCTTTAAGGACATTCTATAAAATGTATTAGATTTTCCTAATTAGCCTCATAAAACAGTAGATGATGTATGGGCCCACCCACTGTGTGGGCCCACCTACTGAGTCATTGTTCTTCTCCGTTTTGGGGGATCCCAAGTTCACACCAGTTTCTTCCTGGAGAGCATTGCTCATGCAGGGATCACACCTTGCTTGGCTGGGGGGGTTGGAGGGGTTCCCTTCTTACCATTACACACTCACACCCCTGTGATTTCTACAGTTTGCACAGCTGTCCCTGCACTAATGTTCACCAGCACAGTTGATACCGTTGATCTTGCTTTAGGGCCCAGGCTCATGTATTAATGGGCCTGCAAAGACAACCATCCAGGTATTTTTAAAGTTACCCGTTTTGTTTTCTGACACTCCTAAGTGTGAGTAGAGTGAGCATCATTATCTCTGTTTTGTATGGCTTGTCTTGAATACTGATGAATGCTTGAAATGCTCATTCTTTAAAACTTTTATTGTCTTGATGGGAAAAGAATGGCAGTCACTTTATTTGTGTTTCCCTGATTGCTAGTTCAATCAAATAGTCTGTGACTGTTCATTATTGACAACTGCTCTAATGTGAATTGGCTGTCTTTTAAAATGCAGATGCCCTTTTTCATATTGACTTCTAGATATCCATTTAGTTCTAGCTGTCAACTTGACTCAGCCTAGAATTACCTAAGAAGGCAGTCTCACGATTGGCTTGTGGGCATGTCTGTGGGGGAATCATCTTGAGCCCACTGTGGGCAGCACCATTCCCTGGGCAAGGGGTCCTGGGCTGTATAAGCTAGCTAGGCATGAGCCTGCCAGTGAGCCAACAAGCAATGTTCTTGTATGGATTCTCCTTCAGTTATCTGTCTGACTTTTCTGAGTGATGGGCTGTAACCTATACACTGAAATGAAACCCTCCCTTGCTTTTGGTCATAGTATTGTCAGCACCAGAAAAGAAACCGGAGCATTGGGGCCACTGTACATACTCAGGATACTAATTCACTGTATGTTGCACTGAGATAAAACTAACATTTCCTCCCTGAACATTGATCATAGCTCGCTTCAGCTGTCAATTTGACACAGACCTTCATTTATCTGGGAGGAGGAAACCTCAGTTGAAGAATTGCCTTGATCTTATTGGGCTGTGGGGCATTTTCCTAATTGCTAGTCAATGTGGGGAGGGGCCTAATCCCCTGCAGTCAGTGCTATCCCTAATAGTCATGCAGGCCCTGGCTCTATAGAAAGCTGGCAGAACAATGGAGTAAGCTGCTTTCTCCGTGGTTCTTACTTTCAGTCCTTGCACAGACTTTAGCCTGTAGGCCAAATAAACCCTTTGCTCCCTAAGTTGCTTTGGTTCTAATATTTTATCACTGCAACAGAAAGCAAGCTAGGACACCGTTCTTGCTATTTTTTTTCCCCATGAAGTTGTGTTTGACCTAAATAACCCATCCATGATAACTGTTCTTTGTGGGCCTATAAAACACGAGTAATTACGCAAGTAGTCACACTGTTTTAAAGCCAGGTTTATTGACACACCTACCTTGTACTCTTAACCACCGCCCCTTTGTCTGCTCGATTCCACAAGCTGGCTTTAAAGGGAAAATGACCATGAGACAACTCAGCCCGCCACAGTACGTATATAGCATCATTCTAGTAGCTCAAACAGTTCTCTCGTATCTTGTTCTAGTTGGTCCTCTTTCCCATTCCCAGACTGTGACAACGATCTGATTTCTGATTCTGTACTCTCCAAATAATGGAATCATAAAATATGTAAAACCTTCTGTCTGGCTTGCTTTATTTAGTGCACCGTGTCTGAGATTTACCCGTGTTGTTGTATGTAACAGTAGGCTATTCCTTTTTTATTGCGGAGTACTACTCGATTGAATTGGATATACCACCAGATGATGGGCATTCAGTTTGCTCCAGGTATTTGGCTACTTGGAGTAAATGAGTCTGCTACAAACGGTCATCCCTGGGTCTTTGTAGTGCTGCGTGTTTTAGTAAATAATTGGAGGGTTTCTGGGTTATACTGTAAATATGTCGATTTTACAAGGTTTCTAGCCACATGACTTTTTTTTTTTTTAAATGGTTTCTCGAGACAGGGTTTCTCTGTGTAGCCCTGGCTGTCCTGAAACTCACTCTGTAGACCAGGCTGGCCTCAAACTCAGAAATCCACCTGCCTCTGCCTCCTGAGTGCTGGGATTAAAGGTGTGCGCCACCACTGCCCAACAGCCACATGACTCTTAAAGTGAGCATACTGATTTGCATTTCCACCAGTGTAGAATTTGAGATTCACCTGTTCGACAGCCTTGAGGGCCATGATGTAGGCCCCTCCCACTTTGATTAGCAATTAAGAAATTTGTTACTTTTGGCTATCCTTGCAGGTGTGACATGCATGCACACCACAGCATGTATGTAGAGGCCAGACAAGAGCTTTCAGGAGTCACTTCTGTTCTTCTGCCTTGGCTTCTGGGCACTAAACCCAGGTCTGCAAGTTCCCATGGCTCTACCTGGCTGCTCCATCTCATCGACCCTCCTGTTCTAGTTTTAGTTGGCATTCTTTGAGGTCCATGACACTGAACAACATATGTTTACCTCTTGTTAAACCATTGATAAAGATGTTCACTGACCTCCTTTGGTTTATATGATTGGCCCATATTTTATTTACTTTCTTTTGTAATCAATTTGTAAGAATATAACTTTATGTATTGTTATATATAAATAGAATTTTGATTCAGAATTTGAATACACACACACACACACACACACACATATATATATATACACACATATATATATGTATATACTGTAGCTGTCTTCAGACACACCAGAAGAGGGCATCAAATCCCATTACAAACGGTTGTGAGCCACCATGTGGTTGCTGGGAATTGAACTCAGGACCTCTGGGAGAGCAGTCAGTGCTCTTAACCGCTGAGCCATCTCTCCAGCCCATAGACTGTATATTTTTATAGACTTCATATATTTATAATTTTACAGTGACTTTTGGAATCGGGTAGCTTGAGTTCTTTTTCAGAATTGATCTGGCTTCTCAGGCTCCTTTACCTTTTCATACCAAACTGCGGACCACACCACTGATGTTTGTGGTGAGTGAGACGTCTCAGTGAGACGTTGACTGGCCAATAGGTCACCAACCATCCAGCAGAATTCTTTTGTTTTACCTAGATAGAAGCTGTGACTAAACATGGAGAAGCTCTTTCATGCTGGTCCCTGGAAGCTTCCACAGCTCAGTGGTGGATGCTGAAATGACTTAGGGTACCTGTCTTATCAGGAGTGTATTTGGGAGCCAGGATGAGGCCTGATGCCAAGTACCACTCAGGAAGCACAGGGTTTTTCAGGGAACTGGGTACTAGGTGTGGCCAGGATCTCTCAGGGGTGAGTACCCATTACCAGCTGGGAGGGTGGGATCACTAGGTGGCCTGCCAGGAGGGCCTGTGGCCAAAGCGATTATTGGCGTTTCCAGGTGGGTTTGGTCCCATGGGTTTTGATGGCTCTTCAGTCGTCAAGGGACATCCGCTAATGTTCTGTGCTTGAAAACTGGCAAAAGCCAGTTGGAACCTCTTCAGCTGTCAAGCTGCCATGTCTTGCCCAGTGGCTTTCCCTCTCTGTTGCTCCTTTCTCCAAGTACCAGCTTAGTCCACAACAAGAGGAGGCCACTAGAGAAAAGCCTCGATTGGGTCTGATGCTGTGACGTCAGTGCAGGGCAGCACAAGGCCAGGTCTCTAACCAACTCTCAGGGTGAAGCTAAGCACTCAGCTAATACAGCTGGGAAGGGGTGTTCAGACCAACCACAGCCATTTGTTTGGACCATTGGTTTGTTTTGTCAACCACACTTGTATCAACTGCCAGCCTTGCTTTTTAGCACCAACCATAACAAGACTTAGGTTTGGGACCAATGGCGGCCTTATCTTTTAGCAGCCTGACACGGTAGCCCTCACGATAGGAAGTGCTCCTCACCCAGGCAAGGCTGAAATGGTTCCAGGACCATTCTCACATCATAGCCAAGAGCCCTGTAGGAAGGGTTTCCAACAGCCCTGCCCGGGTCTGTGCCCTCAGGAGTCAGGGTCACGAACAGCAGTCATTTCTGTGGTTATCTCAAGGCGGGCGTGGTGTGCTCCATATGGCTGGGGATGAGACGGGGAAGTTTGGCAGGCTGGTAGTGATGGCTCTTTTGCTCAAAGCCGGCCAGACAGAGAGAAGGGGGGGGGGGGGGGGGAATCAAGTTGCCCAAGCCCCAGTGTCTTTGCTTATTTACAGGAAAATAAATACCAGGAGGGCTTACAAACCTGAGTTTAAGAAACCTACCATTGCCAGGCAGTGGTGGCGCACGCCTTTAATACCAGCACTCGGGAGGCAGAGGCAGGCCGATTTCTGAGTTCAAGGCCAGCCTGGTCTACAGAGTGAGTTCCAGTTACAGAAAAACCCTGTCTCGAGAAACCAAAAGAAAGAAGAAAAAGAAAAAAGAAACCTACCACTTAACCATACCCCTAACCCCATCTGTCTCAAATAGACTGGGAAGAGCTAACATCTTAGCAACATTGAATCATCCAACAAGGTCTTTTCTGAAGAACCTCTTTAGGTCTCTTAATATTTAGTTTTTGTAAACGTGTGTCCTTACCGCATATTTTAATCAACTGTGTATTTATGATACTGATTTTAAATTTTGGTTATGTTTTCATTTATTTACTCTCTCCTCCCGCTCCTTTGTGTGCATGTGTGTGTGTGTGTGTGTGTGTGTGTGTGTGAGTCATGACAGGAGTCAGTTCTCTCCTACCATATGAGTCCTGGGACTCGAACCCAGCTAACCAGACTTGGTGGCAAGCTCCTTTACCCATTGAGCCATCTCACTGGCCATTAATTGATAATTTAAGATATTCAGTTTCTAATTTTACATTGTTGGTTATCAACTTGGTCCTTCAAACTTTCTTAACTCAGATCTAGTAGATTTGGAGATAGTTTTAAAAAAAAACATTTACATAATGGTGTAAACTAGTGGAAGGATTTTGGTCCACTGGGTCGAACACTCAACTGCTCAGTTCCTACAATGTCTGTACTGTCTCCAGTGTTTTTCAGGGTTAATACTGTCATAAAGCAAGTGTCACCAAATGAATGGCCATAGTTCATGAACTGTAACCCTAAGCTTTAAAATCACCATGAGATGTCTTTAAATCACTGTTGCTATAGACTCAGATCCTCCAGAAGAGCAGCCAGTGCTCTTAGCCATCTCTCCTGCCCTGGACTGAGCCTTCTCTCCTGCCCTGTATGGAACAATGTTTTATTTTAAAATTTTTTATTTTATGTGTGTGTGTGTATGTGTGTGTGTATGTGTGTGGGGTGTGTGTGTGTGTGTGTGTGTGTGTGTGAGTGAGTGCCTTCCTGTATGTATGTCAGTGTACCATGTGCATGCTTGATGCTTGTGGAGATCAGGAGAGGGGTGTTGAATGCCCTGGAACTGGAGTTACAGATGGTTGGGAGCTGCTATGTGAGTGTTGGGAACCCAGGTCCTCAGGAAGAGCTTCCAGTGCTCTTAACCACTGAGCCATCTCTCCAACCTCCACCGATTTTACTTAAGTTTTAAAGGAATTAGATGCCATTTTCACATGCATGCGCATTATGCTTAGCATTACTTTTGTCTTTTAGCACTGTAGCTTATATGCCTTGTGAACAATACTACAGAAACAGAAATGTGAAAGACTTTTCTTCCTCTCCAGTTCTCAAGCCCAGTCCCCAGGAGTAACCAAAAGTATGTGCTTATGTATCGTATCATTTATTAAGGGCACCCCAGTAAGTGTTGCTGTTGTTTGTTTGTTTTTGAGACAGGGTCCTTGCGTGTAGCCCTAGCTGACCTTGAACTCAGTATGGAGACCAGAATAAGCTGTACTCTCGGCAGGTCACATGCCTTTAACCTTCCTAGTGCTGCATTACTGTATCTAACTTCAGAGTCGATCTCACGTTTGGATGCACTGACCATTTTCATGTGCGCCAAAGCTGGAAATACGAAGGCTTTCCAAATGCCAGCTGGAGAATAGACACACGTACACAAGGAGCGGTTTTCTGCTAGTGTAAAATGGGTATGCTTTCTCCTCTGCTACACGTAGCAGCATGAACATAAACGCTTGGCCAGAAAGCTCTCCACACAGTGGTGCTTGGAAGGTGCACAGTGTGGACAGTCCTACAATTGGTTGTTTGGTGACATTAGAGCAGTCTCTCTGGCTGTGTGAGAGTGGTCCATGCACCCATCAGCAGGAAGAGGTAATGTCACTGAACACTCTATTAGCATCATGGGCACAGGGCGTAGTTTTGCGACTGTTTCTCCAATCATTCAATATATGAAAACTCTCCTCAAGCTTGTAAGCAGCCCACATGGCTGGTTAGCTTTTGACAGGATGTTTTAATTGGTCCACATTTGGGATTGCTTAGAGATGGACTCTTTACCCTGGGTATATGGATTCTAGCTTCACATGCATCATTAAGGGGATTAGTGTCCCTAGTCTTCTTCATTGAATTCCCACTGGGACTTGGACCACAGAGGTTAAAGGTCATCCCTTTGCCTAGTTTTGAATGCAGCAGACCATAACCCACCGCATCAGCCTTGTCCCCATCATCAAAAGTGAGGGAATGATAGCCCTTTCCTGGGAGCAAGCGCTTCCTCGTTAGCATCTCAGAAACACTCAGCATCCAGCTCTTCATAGCAGTGGGGTTTGAAAGGAGGCTGAGAGAACTGTAGGATCATGGCTGGGAGAGTTCAGGTCGTACAAAGGAGGAGACAGGAGAAATTGGTCTGGGGCAGAACTCTGCTGGCTTAATTTGAAAAACCAAACTGTGCAGCCTTTCCATTTCTTTGAGGATTTAAGTTCTTTAGTCCTTTGATTTTTTTTTTCTTTTTAAAGGCTCATATTTATCCCTGGAGGTAGTGAGGAAGGAAAGTGGACTTTAAAGAGCTCTGCTCCTGATTAAAAAGCTTGTGGGGAAGCATGTGATATTGTTAATGTGGTGGTCTTCACTTTAAATCCATTACCAAAGGGCCCACTGGGTTGCGTGTGAGGTAAAAAGAAATCTGTGTGAAATGACTGAAGAAATCTCTCACTATGTCACCCGCAGATCATAAACCCTGACCTTTTTTTTTGAAAACTTTTTTAATAAGAATCTAAAATGTCCTGGGTAGCAGATAGGATGGTGATCTGACTCTGTCAACATCTTGTATTCATTTGAATATCCTGAGCACCTTTGCCTGATTCCACCTTCAGCGCCATGATGATGATGATGATGATGATGATGATGATGATGATGATGATGATGATGATGGTGGTGGTGGTGGTGGTGGTGGTGATGGTGGTGGTGGTGGTGATGGTGGTGGTGGTGGTGATGATGGTAATGATGGTGGTGATGATGATGGTGGTGCTGGTGGTGGTGATTCTTCCTCCTTCCCCCTCTTCCTCTTTCTCCTTAGCTTCCTCCTCCTCCTCATTATTATTGTTTATAAACAAACCACCCAACTTTTCAGCAGTGGCATGGAAAAATCTCTAATTAAAATAAGTTCCAAGGTCAAGCTGTTTTCATACCTGAAAACAATTCCCAGCATTCACAGCTTTTAAAATAGTGACAGCAAGACAAACATGATAACCAACACCAGGAAAACAGAAATCGGGAATTTGTGACCGCCAAAGGCAAGTCTCACTGCACTGTGGAATGTGCCTGCTAGTTAATTACAGGTGCCGTGTCCTGGGAAGCTGCCAGGATTTAGCGGTAAGTGGGAAGAAAAGGCTCTCCCTCACCTCCTCTCTCCTCTAATCTCCTCTACTCTCAGGGAATTCAGCTTTAATAAAAAGGAATAACCAGAGGATGTAATCGAAGAACACTAATTAATAATTTGAGCTCTTCCTGAGTTGTGCCTAGACCGTGGGCTGTCAGCTGCTAACCCACGAAATGCTGCAGAGAGGGAAGGGGTGCCGCGCTCTTCCACACTGCGGCTTGTTATGTTGGAACTGTCGGCAGGGAACTTGATGTTGGCTAATCGCTTGTGTTTTTACATCGCTGTTTGTAATCACAATTAAACAGATGGTTTTGGAAAAGCTAGTGTGTCCTTGGTAATTAAACCACGGCAAACCACTTCTTCCTCTGCCTAACGTACAATTACACGGAATAGGATCGCATCGCCCAGGACTTCTTCAGAAGAGAAGGTCTTCACGGGCGCAAGATTAGTGCTCTACGCCAAGCCCTGGCATCTTGACCTCTTACAAAGCCTGGAGCTTTGCAGCTGGCAGAGAGGGCTTTCAAGCAAACATGGGTCGCCCCTCCTCTGCTTTCTCCCCAAATCTTATCCCTGCCATGCATGGATTCATAGACTATATTTTAAAATGAAGTCTTTGGAAGTCTCACGACCACCGAGTGCATTGCATTTATGACAGCTGAACTCTGGAAGCTCGGCCAGTATGTGACTCATGAAAGTCCTCAGGGGTATGGGAAAATCCATCCTGTTTCTCTTACTCAGAAAACTAATGTGTCTTTGCTTTAAAGGGGGAGGGGGAAGGAAACCTTTCATTTCAGTGTCTTACTTTTTCATTACTATAACAAATGCCTGGGATAAATCATCTTAAAATGTAGAAAGGTTCTTTGTTGTTGTTTTAATCTTTTATTTATTTATTTATTTTATTTTATTTTAAACTCCAGATTTTATTTCCTTCCCGTGTTTTTGTTGTTTTTGACCCATGGTTTTGGAGGTTTCTGTCCATGACAGATTGACTTTGCTGCTTTGGTCTTCAGTGATACAGCTCAGAAGTGTGAGATGAAATTCTCACCTTATTTATTGAACCCTACCACAATAAATTAGGGTTGGTTTTTTTTTTTTTTTTTTTTTTTTTTTTTTCAGAAAAGATTCCTCACCCCCAAGAAGTATTTAAGCAATTGAGATGTGGCCACTGGTTCCTCCCTTGAACTGGACCTCAACCACAAAGCCCTGCAGTTGGAGCCTGCTGAGATCTATTCACAGATGAAATTTTGGAAATGTGTTTTGTTTGCCTGAGCATAAATACGCCCAAGCATACTATCGATACTTTTAGGTACAGGCTTTTGTGCCTACAAGTAAGCAATCATTTGCTGGGGCAATTAACCATCTGCACTTTATTATGAGGGTGCAGCTGGCTAATGATGCTCAGTGCCGTGGGGCAGGTTCAGCTTCTCATCTGCACAGGAACTGTATTCATATCAGAGGACATTGACCTTTAACAATGAATCTTCAAATGTTACTAGGTCCCCCAGAGATCATCACACATAAGGTTTCACTTTGTTTTGATTCAGGGTGAAAGATTCAAATGTAGACAGCAGGATTCCTGTTTGGGTAGAGCGGTTAACACAGAACTGTAGGATAGGCCAGTAATTATCAGTCAAGGACAAAGGAGAACCCTGCTCTGTCTCCATTGTTATGGAGTCTCACAGAAGAGAGTGGTATGTAGGTATGGATATACAAGTAGCGCTGGACTTACGTGATAGCAAGCTGGAGCAACACTCGAAATGGGGTCAGTTTGTGTGTTTCACCAAGTTCTGCGGCACTTCCCGGAACTTTTGTTTGTTATTCTTGGGACTTACTAGGATCAGAGGGCTAACAGCAGAGTATTGGCGAAGAGAGCACTCAGGTTTAGTACAGATCAAGTCAGCAGCCAGTGCTGCTCCGTGGATAGCACTTAACTGGGGACGTACAGGAGCCTGTCAGTTATACCTACTGCATTGTTTAACCTGCAAGCCTTTGCTGCATTTGATTCTGGGGCAGTGCTGTCCCAGTGTTTGGGGGAAAACATCTTACCGGCCCATGGAGTCTGGACTCTACTTCTTCCCAAACTAGCATATCTGTTTGAAATATTTCTACCAGGGATCTACTGTAGACCTAATGAATTAGCATTTGGTGTAGGAATGGGGGCTTTTGAAGTAAGACCACCTTAGGACAAAGTAAGTTTTATAATTTTAAGGATGCGTTCTAAGTTCTGAGAAAGGTTTAATTTTAATATGAATTCTCTTTAGAATTTCAGCTGTGAAGTACAACTCACATGTGAGCACATAAAACATACATAGCTACAGATACACACAGGTATGTATACCTACATATACATGCATAACTTGACAATAGTCAAGAAGGGCTCAAAGGTGCAACCTTCATCTGGGCCAAATTTAAGTTGACACTACCCCAAAATATGTTTTTTTTTTTTTTAAATGATTTATTTTAATGTGTACCATGTACATGCAGTTCCCACAGAGGCCAGAAGGGGGAATCATATCCCCCAGAGCTGGAGTTGCAGGTGGTTGTAAGATGCCAGGTGTGGGTGCTGGGAACCAAACTGGGGTCCTCCGGAAAAGGGGCAAGCACCCTTGACCACTGCATTAGTTACTTTCTTGTTGCTGTAGTAAAATGCCATGACTGAGGCAACTGACAGAAGTATTTAATTGAGCTTACAGTTTCAGATGGTTAGGGAGTCCATGACAGAGTGGAGCTGTGGTGGCAGGCAGCTGGGAGAGCAGCTGAGAGCTCACTTCTCACCAGCGCTAAGCAGAGAAAGTTAACTGAGAATGGCACCAGTCTCTTGAAAACCTCAAAGCCTACCCCCTGCCCCCCAGTGACACACCTCCTCCATCAAGGCCACACCTTCCAGTCCTCCACAAACAGCTCTACCAACTGCCAAATACACATTAAACGACGAAAGCCTGTGAGGGCCGTTCTTATCCAAACCACCACAGCCACCATGGTTGCAGCCATCTCTTCAACCCAGGTATTCCAGAAATCTCTCCCTGTCTTTCCCTCATCTCAGAGATCACTGCCCACCTGATCCACGTGTCTCTTACGGCTTTACTCTTTTGTATACAGTCCTGAAAACAGGGTTCCATTTTCCCTCCCCTTGAGCATGATGTAAACCGAATCACTATGTGTATGTGTATTTTCGGTTGATTCTTTCTTTTTCTGAACTTCCTGTAAAATTCCTGCATTTATTGATCAGCTGCATCTTCTCTATGGATGAATGTGGTCCAAGAACCCCACACGTTGTTCTGTGTATGGTCATGAAGACACAGGTTGTTCCCAATACATCCGTATAAAAGGTGTACTGCTGTGAGCAGATTTGTTCAGCGTCTGTAGCATATACATGTAGTTCACTGGATTATGCACCAGGGCAAAATCCTTAGGTCATAAACCCTTAAATTTACTAGGTAATACAAAGCTAGTTTTGGACATGGTCTCATTCAGGGGTAGTCCCACCAGTAAATATTTAGTACTTTTTACTACAACACAGAGGGGTCGATATTCACAATTGCCGAACTCAAATTTTGCCCATCCTGCGGTTGCATACTTCCTTGCAATTCTTATTTACTTTTTCTGATTGTGTTTTGAAATCATCAGACTCAAATTTTGCTGACCTAGTAAATATGTAGTGGCATACTATCACTTAATTGTGTTTTCCTGATGACTGATAAAGTCGATCGTGTTCCATCTGCCATTCGGATTGGTCTTTTGCTTGCCTTCCCCTTACTGGATGTTTTTTTAAAATGCTCTTTTATGGGATCTCTTCAAGTATTCTGGACCAGAAGGAGGCTGTGTTGTTATGTGTTGTTTACTTCCCATTTGAGGAAGCCTGGCTTCCCATCTTTTATGCAGAGTCTTTTGATAAGATGTGATTTAAACAATAATTCCAACTTGAAAGCCATAGAGCTATGTAGACGTTCCTTTGTGGCAGTGCTTCTTATGGGTCACATTTAGTGCTTCTCACTCTTAAGAATTCCTTCCAGGTCACCTTCTGAACTGTTCCCATGTGACCTTTCCCCTTTAATGTTTTGTTCTATGTGGAGTTACGTGTACGGTGTAAGGGGTTTTTGAAACTCTGAGTTACGTATACGGTGTAAGGGGTTTTTGAAACTCTGTCTCAAAAAACAAAATGGAGAGTAACTGTGTAAAACACTGGTAACATTAGTTTCTGGCCTCCAATAAGTGTGCATGTGCATGTGCACACATGCGTGTGCACACATCCACACCTCTGAAACACACAACTTCTCGGCACCAGTCAAGCTTTGACTCTCCCTTTAACTGTTGGTTCTCTGCAAAGCCCTGTGCAAAATATGATTCATGTGTAACATGGGTTGTCTCTCAGAGCTCACTGGCTTTTCATTCAAGTTTCTCGTTTAGTTTACTTTGAAGTTGTGTAAGGAGTCCAGTCATTTTCCCGATTGAGTCTCCATAAGCAGATTTCTATTGGCTTTTGCCTTTGATGTAACTACAACGTAACACTTCCCTGTGCTTTCTGTAAACTGGGGTTTGCTCTAAAAGCTCTATCAAGTTTCAAGTTGGTCTATTTTTTTTTTTCAGAAGAATAATATGACATGTTTACCTCCTATTTGCTCACATAATGTTGTTGACCCTGAGATTGATCACAGGGCTCAAGTGTTGCCAGCCTGGTGGTGAAGCATTCCCTTCATAATTTCATCCAATGACTTTGGCAGAAGGGCTTCCATCAGTCCAGTGGTAGTGCATTGTGATTCTTTTAAGAACTGCCAGTCCTTAGGCACTTCACCTAGAATTTTTCTATATAAAATGACCCTTTCCTCATTTGCTATGTTGCTTCTATGAAATATATGTCAACAGAATGAAAGTAATGAGTTCCTGGCTCCCTGTCTGTCTTTGTCTTTCTTGCACACAGTTATAAGCTTAGTTTCACTGTGAATCTGCATTTGTGTATATTTGAGATACCCAGTTTTGGCCAAGAGAATAGTGTTGAAGTCAGGTTGACTTCAATGCCCATTTGAATGGTTTTTTTATTGCAGTTTTATAATTTTATTTTAATTTATATATGTCTGAAGATGCCAACAGAGACCAGAAGAGAGCATTGGATCCCCTAAAGCTGCAGTTACAGGGTGAGCCCCGCAGGGTGGGTGCTGAGAACTGAACTTTCACTACTGAGCGATCTCTCTGCAGCTCCTGCAATTTTTAAAAGTTACAATGTAATTTTATCATTTCCTCTCTCCTCCTGCCTCTAATCACTCTCACACTCTCTCTTCTGCTCCCCTGTCTTTAATAGTTATCATTGCATATACGTATGTCACACATAAAGGCAAGCGCTGAGTTCCCTGGCTGTCGTTTGTATTTATAGTCTCCAGGACTGACCCCTGGTATTGGATAACCAGTTAGGTGGCTCATCCTTGGGGAGAATTGACTCCCCCTCTCCCAGCAGTTATTTGACTATAGCTCTTTGTCTAGGGGTAGGGGAACCCTGAGAGAACCCTTCTGGGTTAGCATGTCCATGACTGTTGGCATTGTTCAGGACTTATTTAGGCAGTGTTCTGGTTGGCTTTTTGTCAACTTGACACAAGCTAGAGTTAGTTATCTGAGAGGATGGAGCCACAGTTGAGAAAATGCCTCCATAAGATTAGCCTGGAGGAAACACTCTTAATTAGTGATCGATGGGGAGGGACAGACTAAGGTGGGTGGGGCCACCCCTAGGCAGGTGGTTCTGGGTTCTGTGAGAAAGCACATTGAGCAAGTCATGGGGAGCAAGCTAGTAAGCAGCATCCTCCATGGTCTCTGCCTCCAGGTTCCTGGCCTGCCCTGAGTTCCTGCTCTGACTTCCTTTGGTGATGGACTACGATTTGAAACTGTAAAATGAAATAAATCCCCTTCCCTCCAAGTTGCTTTTGGACATGATGTTTGATCATAACACTAGTACTGTAACTAAGACAGGCAGTGATGCTATTCTATCTCCCCACTTCCACCCCCATTCTCCATAGCTCCTGATGGTTTTCTGACTTTCAGTCATGAATGAATGTGTTAGACTTAACTTATTGATTTCATGACCCAGGGATGGCTTTACGATATGTGTTCACGTCTGATAGGGCAGGACTTCCTACTCTGCTCCCTTGAATTCCCCCCAGAGACAGGGCCTGAGTCTAGAACCTTATGATCTGGTTAATAATCTTGAGGGATAGGAACCAGGCTGAAATGAGAGTTAGAGAAGGAAATAAAACCAGTTTAACAATGTGTTGTCATGGGGCTACCACAGTAGGTAGCAGAATGGTCTCATAGAGATCATCTGAAAGGCCCGTTACAAGGTACCTGGAGATTGTCGGCCTGGAGGATGGAAGGATGGGAGCTCTGTTCACCAACACGTCTCTCTGCCATGGTCTGTCCCTTCCACACTTCTCAGCTAGCTGTGCTGGTGTGAGGGCTACTTGATCTTCCACACCTGATGGAGCGCATGCCCATTCAGACCCCCCCCCACACACACACCATTGTCTCCCGCTATTTCTTCCTCCATCATGGCTTTTTAATTTGAGATCACTTTCCTTGAGTGAGAGGCTGCTAGGGTGAGATTTCCTAGACCTGCTGCTTCACAGTCTTGAGTTTACCTGGCTTTTACAAGGCATTTTTGCTGCTTTAAAATTCCCAGGATGGCGGCCTTTTTGTCTTTTTCTTTTTAAAACTGTCCCTTGGAAGCAATCTATTTGGTATTTTTTCTCCAAGATTTAGTTTTATTTGTGTGTGTGTGTGTGTGTGTGTGTGTGTGTGTGTGTGTGTATTATCCAGTGCCAAGAGGACACAAATTGCTGTAATGTTCCAGTACTTTGTCTCTTTCTCTGGTGCTTTGTTTCCTTGGGGCTTGGTCTGGAAGTTGCTTTCCTGTCTTGACAGCTCTTCAATGCTTTTAGGTGATGAGGTCTTTCATTGGGAGCATTTGATTGTGTTCATATGGATGGCTGGGCCAGCTAATGGGTTATATACCATTACTGGGAATCGAAGTTCCCTTTAAATTCAAGATATCTTCTTGTTCTTGCTAGGGATGCAGGGTGGATACAAATATTTTTCATTCTTTCCAATTGGGATCAATCTAGCCAAACCCCATGAAGGAGCCACAATAAGAATTTCTTAGTATTCACTAGCCTGATAACAGAGAGAAGAAAAATGGCCTCGTTGCCTGCCAGACAACTTGAGTACAATGTTATAGCATATAACCAATCTCTGTCACTGGTTTTCATTACTGAACGCTGCTGTGACAGCCATCCAATATGAATTAAAAGAATTGCATTTGACATTTTAATAAAAGGTAGAAATGCTACATTTACCAAGTAGCTGCTAGCAGGGATGTACCCACCAGAGATGAGCAGAAGACACTCAATAGAGAAGGGTCAAATAAGCTTGCTGTTCACTTGCTTCTGGGAATTGTGGCTGACAGCCCCAGTGGCTGGGGAGGGCTGATGAAAGCACCGGTCTCATTCTCTGCTGATATCTGTGGGAGTCATAGGCAGGGCCAAAGAGTGGATCTGAGTTTGTTCTTCTGTGCACACATGGTCTTCTGAAATGCATTCCGTGGAAAGAATTCTGATTGTCAGGCATTTGGGGGGGTCTGTGACATGATCACTCTTTAATAATGTTTGCCGGTTGAGTTGAGAGTTCTTTGAGAAACACATGTGTAAAATGTATGAGCTTTCTGACCTTTAGAATCTGGAAATGAACCACTTCTCTCTAGGCTCACACATCCTGTGAACTTGAACTCACCCATCCAGACAGCAGAAATCTTTGGACCCTCGTGACCTTCTGCGGGCACCTTCTATGCACTGGTTACATTCAGATGTGGGCTTCATAAAAACAGAAGAATTCATGTACAGCATTAACAGTTCTGGGTCATGTAATGCAGATACCTAGTGATTTCTCCCAAGTTTCAGATTTCTAGTCTTTGTAAGATGTACCTGGAAGCCTTAACACAGGGTGACTGATTTTGGAGTTGCATGTAGTTCCAATAAGGTTCAGCTTGCTTGGAGAGAGAAGTTCAGGCTCTTCCTCCACACTAGCAGTTCATCACATTGGGTATGATAGCTGGCATGCTAGCTCAGAAAAAGGCCCTGTGTCAGAAAATTCGGTGGAGAGCCAAGGAGGAAGACACCCAATGTCCTTTAGCCTCTCCATGCACAAACATGCATGCACACACGTGTACATGAGTAAGTGCATATACACCCTCCCCACAAAATCTTTAAGAGCTGCTAAACACTATTTCAACTGAGAATGCAATTTTGAATCCAAGCAAAATAGCATAAAGTAAATTATTGTAAACCCATTTCAGCATATGAAAAGGTTATTTTTCCTCAGGTTAGAAACTCCTACCAATTATAAGAATAAATACAGCAATTAGATGCAAAAGAAAATAGTTTAATGAAGGACCAATGCAAGTACTGAGAAAAGGTATTAAGATACCTTTGCTTAGATTTTCTTTTTCCCTCAAAACCTTTAAGAAATATTAGTCCAGGGCCAGTGAGATGGCTTGGAGGGTAAAGGCACTTGTTGCCAAGCCTAACAACTCCAATTTAATCTCCACATGATGGAAGAAGAGAACTGGTTCCTGCAAGTTGTCCTCTGAATGCCACATGTGATATGCACGTATGCAGGTATATGTGCATAGACGATAAATACATAAATGTAAAAAACTAAGAAATGGTGATTACTAACTAGCAGATGATAGTCTTTGTATCTGCTGTTGATAGCAAGATATGAAGAAGCTGGCCTTGGCTTAATATTTGGATCTAGAGAATTTTGAGTGTCAGCGGATGATAGTTTCAATATGTCTTCTTCATGGCAGATTTTATCTTCATAAAAGTGATGTAAATTGCCTCTAATATTCACAAGACACTTAAAGAATAGATGAGCGGTGTGCGTGACTATGCTCATAATGTAGAAAACTGGCTTTCGTGCTTGCTCTGACCTGGCAGCTCCTTTCCTGGATGTATATTCTGCTTGTCTTTGTTTGTGGAGAGATGTTTACAAAATGTATATGGCATTGTAATCCGTTGTGTTGGAAACCACCCAAATGCTATTGAGTGGTAGAATGCAAAAACAAATTACAGTGGACAATTACATGTAACTTACAGTAAATGTGTCTAACTGTATCCAATATAAAACACACACTCACACATACACACGAATTAGGTATAGAAGCTAGACACAGACACAAATGTATGCACAGTGGGTAATTCCTTCCTTTCAAATACTAAGCACCAGGCTTAACTATTGAGCTCAGGGATGTATGTTTAAATCACAAAAAAGCAGACACTGCAAGAGCGAGGTTTCCTGTGGTTGGTAGAAAGTCATTGCATTGTTTTGCGTCTTGCTCTGGGTGACTATTATTCAGTCCCAACTCACGTAATGTAACAATTATTGGGTTGTGCATTTGTGAAGTACTTTTCTTTTTAATAATATTTTTGTTTATGCCTTTAAAATTTCATGCAGTTTTATTCCTATTTATTCTTTGTACATGCCATGTATGTATACAATGTCTATTGACAATATCTACCTTTCACTTCTCCTTCAAACCCATTACATCTGTCTCCAAACTGCAAGTCCTCATTGCTTGATACCCATGGAGTCCAAGCAGTGATGCCCATATGTGTCTGAGTTCATCCACTGAGGCGTGGAGAACCTACCAGTGGCCACACTCCACGTGACAAGTGGCCTTTCCCTCCCTAGCTGCAATCAGTTCCTCACTGAGGGATGGGGCTTTGGAAGCCCTCTTCCATCCAGGCTGGAATTGTTCACTGGTGGTATCTTTTGTGGGGAACTAGAGCTGCTATGAGTTGAGTGTGCAATAGTCATGTTATGTCCAGACAGCATTTCAGAGAGCTCTTTCCCTTCTTTCAGCTCTTCCAGTCTTTCCATTCCCTCCTCCTCAAAGTTTCCTCGAGCCTTGGGGGAAGATGGGGTTGATATAGTTGGTGCATCAATGGCTGAACACTCACAGTCCATTTTTTTTTGGCCTTTTGAACTGAAAGACATCTCTACCTTAATCATTAACATCGTGATAAGAAATGCCTCTTATGGATATAAACATAACTATTTAGAAGGCAGTTTGACAATATGGCCATTTTGAAGAGCAGCATTAATATATCCTTCTCTAGGGCCTATGACTTCTTATAGTCCAGGCAAGCATTCCCTCCGGTAAAGCAGGCATTGGGAACTGTAGAAGCTTAGGTGTCCCACAATTTGCCCCTTGCAAACTGAAAGTCTAAGAAGGAGTGCTTTAGAAGTGGAATACTGGGCATCCAGCGGGATCGATCCATTCCAACATACATTTGAAAGTCTGAGAACCGAAAGCACCAATGGCTGGAGAGGGTCAGCATGTCAGGTCAAATAGTCAGCCCGAGGGGGCAGGTAGAGTCTTTCTCTTCAAGATTTTTAATCAACTTAAGCCCTCAGTGCATTAGGTGCTGCTCCTTCCCAGTACTCACCACCATGCCTGGCTTTTACATGGCTGCTGGGACCCAAACATAGATCCTCATGATTGTGCTTCAGGTACTTTATGGGCTGAGCCATCTGCCCAGCCATAGAACTGTATTTTTTTATAGTCATGGTATTAGCCATTAAATTATATGCATAAAATGAAAACACCAAACCGAAACAGACTACCTTGTATGGTTAATTTAATAAAATACAAAATTTTTAAATGATGTGAATGGGCTCACAGAGCACAGGAGACACGTTTGGCAGCTTTCTTTCTGTCTTCCTGTAGTTACTTTCTTCCTGTGTGACTTTTAGTTTGCTGTTAGACTTTCCCACTGGGTCAGATCTAGAAATTTGTACAGTTTGAACAAGTTTTCAACACTTGATATTGTCCTGTGAAAAGGCAGTTCTCTGTAATTTGACTTGGAAAAGTTGCTTTTTCTTGTATATCTGAATCTCACTTTTCTCCCATGTGGGTCAAATAAGAGGATTCCTTCTGCAAGTTCTCTCTTTGATCCACCTGAGATGCAGGAAGTCACACATCCCGCAGAGACACGCTGTTTTCAAAAAATATTTCAAGGGGAAGAAAGCAGAGGCCAACACAAAACTGGTAACATGTGAAATAATCCAGTTTTAAAGAGACCAAACTGATAGAAAACCAAGACGCAAGGCTTTAGAGATGGTAAAATAGCAGGGGATGAAGCTATAGGGGATAATCCTATAAAGTGAAAATTGATCCTTACTCAGTGAGTTCCCAAAGAACCCGCAGCTCTCAGCAAAAGTCGTGTCGTATTGACTTTCCTGCTAACGGTGCTCAGTATCACATCCCACTGTGGAACAACCCCTGCCCCCACCCCTGTAGAAGCAGAGGCTGAAGATGTGTGAGCATATGTCAATTCTCACATTAATGTCTAGCAAGCGTGCTGAACAGGTCTTTCTTCCCGTTAGATTTCCTCCTCTTGCTCTGGTTTTAACCAGGTTGTATAACAACGGTCAAGAAGAATTACATGCCAGGTTCTGAGAAAAGAGCACTTTACAAATGCTATCACATTTAATCATTTTAATAATTACCTGAGGTGACTAGATCATTTCCAAAATGGTGCTCATTTGCCCTAAATCCTGATATTTATGTACAGATGTGATCTTTCCCACAGTGTAATGGTATCATCTGCATGGCCAGTAGATGTGTAGATGATTGTGTAACATTTGGGTTAAAAAATGACATTGTATTTATGCTTCTGTGTGACCTCCTGTATTGCTTACTTTGGCTCTAGCCAACCTCTATGCTTTGGGGGGACACTCGAGCAGTCTCAAGGAGAGGTTCATGAGAGGTGGAGCTGCAACCTTGTACTGATAACCAGGCTTGACTTTCTAGCCTTGAGAGTCAGCCCTCTTGGATTTTCAAACCCTAGTGAAGCCTTCAGATTATGCAGCCTTAGAGCCGTCCTTGACTACAGCATCACAAGAGAACCCATGTCAAAATCACCCAGCCAAACTTCTACAAACCCCTTCAGACCACCGAGACTTGGGCATCGATGAGAAACCTAGTTAAGAATTGTGTAAGCAGTGTTGTTTTCTCCTGTGTCTAGGAGCAGTCTGATATGTGGCAGCTGGTAGCTATAAAAGTAGACTCTGTTGTCTCTGTCCTCACCAGGGTCCAAGGAGATTACCTGCCAGGTTTAAGGATTCCAGAACCTTTGGACCTAGTAGAAATGAGATTTCATCAGGAATTTGGTTTATCATTGGTAACAGGATTTTTTGTTTGTTTGGTTGGTTGGTTTTGTTTTTGTTTTTTTTTCTGAAAAGAAAAAAATAACTTCTAACCGGGAAGAAGCATTTTTGCCAACCAAAGCTTCTGTTTGTTAAAAGGGCGTGGGCTAGTGAAATATAATATAAATGTGAAATGCAATGCTTGACACCAAAGATGTTTCAAATTTGTTTATACTTCATATATTTCTTACTGGCTAGAAGGGATATTTTAACATTTCCGAGATTTAATTTGGGAGGAAATTTACCATTTTCTGTTTCTCTTTTTCCGAGAAGATATGGGGTTTGCAGATGAAGGCTGACAAAGGAGAGGCAGAGAGCTATGCATTCTGAGGCAGTCACAGAGATGACAGATGGAGGCATGATTATGGTGATCATGGTGGTTATTAACGTGACAAGACACAGCCATGTAGCATCTGGAAACAGTCACCAACTTAATAACACACTTCATGAAGTACTGCTTTCTCAGGCAGCCATCCACTCTGATATTGAACTCTCATAGACTCGACTCTATCGTGAGTTCCTAGGAGTGAAGAGAATATAACATCCTATAGAAAATGAATTTTGTGCTTAAGAGCATCTACTCTCAACCATCACACACACACACACACACACACACACACACACACACACACACACAAAACCAGAATCCAGTGGTTCAATTGTATGAAGGCAGAGCTCCAGCGGAAAATCCCAAGTCCCAGTTCCTAGGGGTTAGTAGGGAATATGTTTCCCCATCACTTCATTAGTCTCTGAAAAGAAGCTATTAAGTCACGGAAAGTGAGCACTTACTCAACCTGAACTCTGTTAGGCAGAAATGCTAGCAGCCAAAAGTTGACATTTAAGTTAAGAAAGACAAAGCAAAAGGTTGAAATGTTTACTCTGAGAGATGTCAGACTCATAATTCTTTGAGTCAGTACAAATTAACACCCATCCAGTGGGACAGTCACCTGCTGAACCCCTTCTAGGCGCCTGCCAGTGTTGTGTGGTTCCCACAGTCAAGGAGCACATATTTTAGAGTTATAGACACATCCATAAGCAAATAGATTCAATACAGTGCAGTTAATAATTTCGCTTAGTGCCTGCAATAATCAAAGTATATGCAGGACAGATTAATTTGCACTCCTTACATCTACCAAGGAAAGACTTTCTCCCCAAGATCTTTGGAGGTGGCTTTTACAGGATAACTTGAAGTTTGCTGGGTAGATGGGAATATAGCTATGAAAGTAAATAATCAATCCGATATAAAAGTACTTTGCTGTTTAATCACCACAGTCAACTTGACTGGATTTAGATTCACCTAGGAGGCACCCTCTGGGCATGTCTATGAAGATGCTTTGAGAGAGAATTCTCTGAAGAGGGAAGACCTACTTTTAGCGTGAGTTGTACAACTCCATGAGATGTGATCCTGGACTGAGTTCTTTTCAAAAAGGTAACCAAGGAGAAAAGGCAGGTAGATAACCAAATCTCCTCTCTGCTTTCTTGGCTGCCAACACGATATAGGCAGCTATCTCACACTCTTGTATGCACAGCTGCAGGCTGCCCACACCGCCATGCCTTCCCAATCAAGATGGACTGCATCCCTTTAGACCATGAACCAAAATAAGGCTGCCTTCCTATAAGTTGTTTCTTCTCAGGTTTTGCTAACAGCAACAACACAAATAAATGACAAAAGAAACTCATATAAAAAATGCCAAGTAGCGATAAAAAATAACAAGCTGTGATAAACCTGACCATGTGGTTCCCAGGCCTCTGGAAGAGGTTTGTAAGAGGCGTGTGGGGAGTCTGGAGCTGTAGGCTAGAGAAGCCCTGGGATGCCAGGGTGGGGATTAGTAGGTCACTAGAGAGGAGCTGAGAAGACCAGGATTCTAAAAGAAACTTGGACCACGCTGGCCTGGCTCACGGACTTTCAGAGGGGAACAAAGATTTATTAGGAACTCTGCTAGAGAGATTTATGTAATATCCTCGTATAAAATATTTGGGTTTATTCTGCCAACGTTATGAGGTCTTTCGTGAGGCTGAATTAAAAAAGAATAGATTGAGTTGTTTAGCGGAGATTTCCAGACAGTGGAACATCCAGACTGTGGTGTGTTTACTCCTCATTGCTCCTAGCCAGACCTACAGTGACCCAACAGAGAGATATCAACAATGTGCTGTTTAGTGAGAAAAGGTGCACGCCTGAGCTTGAGGTTGCAAATAAGGCAGGCGTAGAAAAGGCAGCTGTAAGTTTTAAAGAGATCGGTGGCATTAAAGCGAACCTTGATGGCTGAGACAATAGGAAAGCTGCCTTGAAGTCAAAGCCACATCTGCCAAAGCTCCCAGCTTGTAAAAGGGGGAATTCATTTGAAGGGATAGTCTGACTCGGAAATGCTGCGGAAGGGTTTCCCTGCTCAAACACAACCACCGATGGAGCCATTTCCCCAGCCTCAGCCTAGAAGGCAAGCGGAAGCTTGACCACGCCTTGACCTGGCAGCAGAATCTGTCGGTATCACGCATGTGCTGTTTCATAGGCATGCAGCATGGGAGAGTTAGGATGTCATGCAGGTTTGCACCGAGGTCCCAGAAAGCCACTGGCACTTGGCAGCTGAGGAGAGCGCGGGGAGGGGCAGATCCAGGAGAAAGGCTGGACTGGAGAGGAGGAAATGATGGAGCCCAACTGATGCCCACTGGCCTCAGACACCAGCCGCAGAGCAGGGTTTGGAGTTTGCTCTGTGGCACTTGGTTTTTCTTTGGGCCCAGCTTTCCCTTGCTATTGCCCTAATGCTCCTCTAGAAGGGGGATGTTTCCTGTGCCAGGCCACTCTGTATTAGGATTATGTAACTTGTTTTCATTTGGTCCACCAGTCTCTTACCTGCACAGCACTGGAACTACAGGTGTGCACCATTGTGCTTGTTATTTATTTATTTGTCTGTTTGTTTGTTTAAATTTTTTATGTGGTTTCTGGAGATTAAGCTTGGGCCCCATGCTTGTAGAGCACACTTCAGTGACTACGTCATTTCCCCACATGCGGTGATTTGAATAAGTTTGTCTCCCACAGGTCCATGTATTTGAATGCTTAGTCACCAGAAAGTGACACTTTTTGAAAGGATTATAAGAACTAGGAGATGTTGTTGAAGGAAGTGTGTCACTGGGAGTGGGCTTTAAGGTCTCTCTCTCTCTCTGCCTATGAACTAAACCTATGGAACTGTAAGCCACCTCTCATTTAAATGATGTCTTTTATAAGAGCTGCTAGGTCATGGGGTCTCTTCCAGCAATAGAACTGTGACTAAGACGTCCTCCTTGATGCTATTTTTAATTATAAAAAATTGAAAACATGCACATATCAGAAAGTATATTATGAGCCGACCTCAGTATCCACAACATTCCCCATTTTTATCTTATTTTACACACACACACACACACACACACACACACACACGCATGCACACGCACGCGCACGCACGCGCACACACGCACGCACACGCACGCACACGCACGCACATATAGACACATTTTTTTCCTGGATGTTTTAAGGTCACTCTCAGTCCTTATTCCTGCTTACCTACAAACTTTCCCTACATATTGGTAATAGAGAATGACGTCTTACAATCGGGTTGACTACCCTATAATCTACCTAGCAAGTCTTAAAGCATATTTTAAGGTGGTTTTTTGTTTTTGTTTTTGTTTTTGTTTTTGGACAGAAATAGTAAATACTAATGCCAACAGGACCACTAAGCTTTGAGAGTGGATAGGGTTTGATGGGATCTTAATTATAAATACTTATCTTAAAAATACTTAATTCATCGAACAGTGATGGCTCTTACCCTTTATTATTTATTTGGGGGCTTATAAGCTACCAAAGTCTGTCCTTGCACTTGGTTGGTTAAAGGCTTTTTACTTCATGTGCGCTTGCTCTCTCTCTCTCTCTCTCTCTCTCTCTCTCTCTGTCTCTCCCCTCTCTCCCCTCCCTCTCCCCTCCCCCTTCCCCTACCCCATCTCTCTCCCCCTCCCTCTCTCTCTTCCCCTTCCCCCTCTCTCTCCCCTGTTTCCATCTCTCTCTCTCTCTGTCTCTCTGTCTCTGTATCTCTCTGTCTCTGTACCTCCTCTCAAACAGTTTACTACTTGACCAAGCTGTTCTTGTTTCCCATAACTTTTCCTACATTCTGAATTTGGCCTAATTGTATTCTTATAGGAGGTCTTGTCTGTCCATCCCCCCACCTCCTTTCCAGCTGCCTGGAGCTGAAAAGCTTAGTTAGAACTAGGTCTGGGCTTTTATTATCAGGAGCTTATCAGTGGTGTCATGGAGTACATGAAGCCGCATATCTGCCCGCGATTGAGTCTTTCTCAGTTAGGATTGCCCCCAAGTCTTTGACACCATCCTGGCAGCCTTTGGTAGGATAGAATGTTCCAGGTGCATCTCACAGCGTGCGCTCCCAACCCCAAATGAACTGTTTCTCTCAAAATCGATGGGTCCTTTTGGAGGTGTTTAATGGTATTTCACAATCTCAGTCTGTGGACTGTCATTTCTGCTGGTGTTCTGTTGCTCCAGTGGGCAGCTTATCTTGAAGGGAAAGCCACCACAGGCTTTCAATTCAAAAGTAAGCCAATGGGCTCCCCAGGACTGGGCATTAACTCAGGGCTATAGTACATGCTTAGCATGCATGTGCTCTGAACTTGATCCTCAGCACCCAAAATATTTTTATACAAAGAGAGATATTGTGTTTTCTAATAAAATAACTTTTTTACTATTTGTTGTTTTCATTCTGAGACAACTTGGTTCATAATAAATGCTGGCATAAAATACTTGTTCTTAAAAATATCACTAATGACAATAAACAGCCATCGGGTGGGTGGTAAGATTTCTGTGCTGCCTTCTATGTTTTCCTGGCAAACCCAAGGAAAACAGAACAATGCAGAGATAGTTCTCAGGTCAGCCGGAGTTGTTTTCTCTTGAGTTTGTAACACCAGCTTGATACACAGAAAGGTTCATTTGCTTTTGGTTTGTTTCAATTTTTAAGAATTGATTTTCACCTCTCTTGTTTCTCACTGATATGTAAAACATTTTCACGGCTCAGAAGTCCACCATGAGGGTATGTTTTATGCAAACTTCTCTCCTGTCTGCTCCACTGTGACCTGCAAACCTCTCTGTAGATCACCAGGATCGTTGTTTTGTATACGATCTCATATTTTAATCAATGTATCATTTGGACAGATTCCTAGTATAGGGGTACCAGGCACATATTCATGCATATACATAAACCCAAAATATACATACATACATACATAGTGTTGGTCATATTAGTAATATAAACATATAATACATACATTTAGATTTTTGGAGCCATAATACTTAATTTTGTGGTATATTTCATAACACCATTTTAACTTTGTTACTACACTGTGTAGGCAGAAACGATGGGTTAGTTTCTTCCATAAAGCTTTAATTCTTGCTGTTCAGTAATAAGAAGGTTTTATTTATTCTTTGTTTTTTTTAATTAATCATTTTATTCATTTACATTTCAAATTATATCCCCTTCCTGGTTACCCCTCCACGACCCCCCATTCCAACCCCCCTTCCCCCTCCCCTTTGCCTCTATGAGGGTGCTGCTCCACCCACTCACCCACTCCTGCCTCACTGCTCTAGCATCCCCTCCACTGGGGCATCAAGCCTTCACTGGACCAAGGAGCTCCCCTCCCATTGATGTCAGGCAAGGCCATCCTCTGCTACATATGTATTTGGAGCCCTGCATCCCTCCATGTACATTGTTGTGACAAGGTCTCACTCTGTAGCCCAGTTTGGCCCAGTTTGGCCTGGAGTTTACTGTGATCCAGTCTGGTCCCACGTTCACCGAACTCTCTTTGCCTCAGCTCCCAGAGGCCTGGGACTGAAGGTGGGAACTAACACATCCATCTCATAATACAAAGTTTTCAATTTTTCTGAGATTTGTTTTTAATTTCTATTTTATAATGCTTCTAATTTCACATTATAACTGAAGCATTTATCACTTATAACATCTATAGATTGTGGATCTATAGATGCCATTTTAATTCCCTAATATATCATCAAATTTTTATGACTGTTTCCTTTGCCCTTGAAAGAGGATATTTTATATCATTGAGGTATGTTATTTGATATGAGTCCCCGAAACCAACAAATTATATTGTTCAAATCTGATAAATATCACTTACACTTTGTTCAGCTAGCATACCTTTTCTTGCAATCAGAGTATTAAAAATCTATAGTTTGTGCTTATATGTCTCTGTACATCTCCTGTGATTTCTGCTTTTATTGATAGGTATTTTCACATTATTTCATAGATGACTATCACCATCTTCATTACATCTTTCTTTCTAAGTATGAAGCATGGCATTTAGCACTGTCTGAGCTTCCTTTTTGTTTGATTTAGTCCTTTAAATATATTCTGCTCTTATGGGAGAGGTGCGATACAGACTTCTAATAAACAATGGCTGTGTACGGTATGAGATCTCACTATGATATCCCTGCCTCTTTATTGATTCTGTTATGTTACCTCTCAAAACCAGAATGCCCCTTACTGCATAAAGCCTGAAGGATGTTCTGTCTAGTAAAGACACTCATGGACCAATAAGAAGATATGAAAGGCTTATTACTTACATGACGGAGCTTCCTGGGAGAGCTAGTAGACCGCAAGCCTTTACGCACCAGTGGTTCCTTTTATAGTAAATCCTTTATAATGTCTCTATTATTCAGCTATGGCTGCATAACAAAGTGCCCTGGTAGTAGTTCAAAACCAGTTATTTATTTTCTCTCAGTTCCCATCTTAAGAATTTGAGCGGGACATGCCTGGATGCCTCCTATCTGGGTCCCTCTTATACAGTTCCAGGCATGGAGCTACCTGGACTCAACTCTGTCTAGAAACCATTTCCAACTCATTCAGCATCTGCCAGTGGGCCTCAGAAGACCCACTTTAAAGCACAGTCACACATTGCTGCAGGCGTAGGCTCTTCACTGTATGGTTTCCTAAGTAGGTTTCTGGAATACCCAGCAATATGGCAGCTGGTGATCTGGATGGGTGGGGGGAGAGACAGTCAGAGATAGAGCCAGAGAGACCCAGAGACCCAGAAACAGAGACACAGAGAGAGAGTCCGAGACAGAGAGAGAGAGAAAGAGAGAAGCAAGAAGTGAGGGAGTGAGGGAGAGAGAGAGAGGCTGAGAGAGATCCAGAGGGTACCAAGATGGACCTACAGTGTTTTATAACCTAACCCCAGAATAGCACCCCACCACTTAGAGTATATTATGTTTTCAGAAGTGCCTAAGCATAGCTTGTGTTCAAAGAGAGAAGTGAGGCAAATACAGAAATGCTAGGAAACTGGTATTGCTGACTGATGTCTTATAGGCTTTCCATAGTAATCCATACTGACTGGTCAGTTTGATGCCTGCCTATGATGATGCACTTGATGATCTTAGTCTACCCCTTGCTTTCTGTTTCCCCTTCCATTCTTAACTTCCATTCTGTTTACTTTCATAGAAAATGTCTGCATACTTGGTCTCAAGTCTTCACCTTCATTTCACCTAATAAATCTCCTTTGTGTGTGTGTGTGTGTGTATGAATATATATGTATGTATGTATATATATGTATGTGTATATGTATATATGTATGCATGTATATATGTGTATGTATGTATGTGTATATATGTGTGTGCATATGTACATATGTATGCATGTATATATGTGTATGTATGTATGTATGCATGTATATTCAGTTTATTGGTACTGTCCTTTAGAGAACCTTGGCTAATACAGAAGGGATCCTGCCTCAAGCTTCCCTGGATTTTTCCATGATCAATTGTTTCTCTGTAGCCTCAACAATTTAAGAGCTTGTTTCATGTAAAATCTTTGGCTTGCTCTTAAAAAACTGTGAGGGGCTTCTCCGATTGCTCACCCTTCCCTCTAGTCATGCAGCACTTGCTCTGAGCTATGGGCTCCCTCTCAGAGCCACTGCCGTCTTCTCCCTCCACCTGCCATAGACCTGACCTGCCATGAAGAGCTGCTCTCTGATGCTTACAAGACCCTGGAGACCTCTGGCTCGGGGCACCTGGGGATGAAGATGGTTTGGGGGAACTGATGGAGACATAGTGGAAATGCTTCCACCAAAGGCCCGAAAGCAAATGGATCAAAAGAATAGAACTGGGTAGTGTTGAAACTGTCACGTAAAGGAAACCAACATCATGTAAGAGATAAATAATGGTTGCACGAAATCACTCAAAGGCAGACTTGAAGGACAGAGACCAGAAAGAATAAAATCTTTTCTGACAGGGGCTTCAGAATTTTAATAACTACCAGCTTTTTTATTGGTGAAAATATGGATCCAGACAGCACAGCTGCTCTCTGAGACTATCATGAGCATGTTTGACCCTGTCATGATTTCCTTTAACAGTGGCCTAGAGATGGAAAAAAGAAAACGCTAATGAGTCAGGCAATTCCCTTGCATCTATCACCTGTCGTCATAACTGGCCTGTCACCCCCACAATGCCAGGACTGGAGACAAATGGGACTGATGTTATTTTGAGCTCTTCATATATTTCGATCATAATTTGTTTAGTGCAGAGCCATTGTCTTTATGTTTTGTTTTGTTTGAAAAAAAAAAACCATGTCACATAGGCTGTGTGAAAGTGTTAGAACTAATAAACAAACAAACAAACAAACTCGGGGGAGGGAAGGTGGTGCCGCACTGTTGCCTCAGTTAACAAGTCACTCTAAGAAAGTCTAGTGACTACATTAGACTACCCACCCAAATGAGCTCCGAGTGTGTGACTTCATCAAGACTCATTACTGAGTGAGCAGGCAAAATTCATCAAAAAAACTGGCCACATTATCACCTTGCACAAGATGGGAGTCCCTAAATCTCATATGACAGAGGGTCTCTTTGACAAGCACACCCTGAGACAGACATGGTGATCACAAGAGCTAAGCTGACTTCCCCAAAGCTGTGAAGACAAAGGGGAGAGGTTATATATAGTCCAAGGATTTGGGGGTGGGGGGTGGTGTGTGCTTAGCGACTTTCGCGGAACCAACATTCTTTCTTTCTTTTTCTTTGTTTCTTTTTCTGTCTGTCTCTGTCCAGCTGTGGCGATCAGAAGCCTCATGTTTGATCTGTTGGTAGGATTGATTGTCATGAGGGGCATTTGAACTTAGGGAGTCAAGCAGCAGATGACACAGGGTCCTTAGTGAGCAGCATCTGTTTATCTCGTTTGGAAGTTAAGTGTGGTAAACTGAGGGACCAACTTGTGTGCCCATGTTCTTCCCAAGCAGAAAAGTCCAGAGTTGCCATAAAATGAATATGAACATATCTGGTCAAATGGAGTACAACCCCTGTTTCGTGTGCTTTTGTTCCAAGCATTTGACATACAGTTTCAAATATGATTTTCTAAGCTTTCCCGTGTATGAAAAAAGCTATAAATAACATGTGAACTGGATCTGGAGAGAGATGGCTCACTGGTTAAGAACAGCTGCTGTTCTGCAGAACTCAGGTTCAGATCCAGTACCTACATGGTAGCTACTAACCGTCTGTGACTCCAGTTCCAGGGGATCAAAGTGCCTCTGTGGGCACTGCATGGATATGATGCACAGATATACATCCAGGCAAAACACTATAACATGTTAAAAATTTGTATGATTTGTACGCAGGAAGTAACAGGTATCTGCTCTGAATCTACCCCCTTATCCTTAGGTAAACAAAGAAAATATTTCAAACCGACAAATAAAAGGCTTGAGGAGTCCATGGGGGCCATGCATCGGAAGATGGCCAAAGTGATCTCAGGACTGCAGAGCAAAGTCTTGCCACCCATGAGCCCGAAGGTGGTCACAGAGGAGGAAGTGAACCGGATGGTAATGTACCATAGTTTCTCTGTAAGATGCTTAGTGCAGTATTCCTGCAAAGATGTTGTTTTTATTCTTTCAGAATATCAGAGAATCTCTGATTGATACAGCCTCTAGCATGTTGGAAAGCATAAATGCCTCCCATAGCCAGAGAAGTTCTTATATTGCATGTGTACTTCACAGGGCAGGCTTGGATTGGGTAATCAATTACAATAAGAGTTTCTGTCTTAGTCCATTTTCTGTTCCTATAGCAGAATGTTAGAAACCAGACAACTTGAAAAAGTTTGTTTTGTCTTGCTGTTGTGGAGCTTAGGGAGTCTAGTGCTGGTTAGCTTCATCGGGTAATGGCTGCATGCCAAAAGCACCCACATGTGGAGAGAAGGGAGCTAAACTCCAAGAGAAGCATTAATTCATCCACCAGCTCTGACACATGAACTTGCGGGACACACCCAAATCATGGGACTCTGTGAATAAGCTTACTCAACTTTTCTGGATGGTAGGTAGAGCCCGGTGAACTGCCGTTTAGTTACAGTCAAATGCCAGATTCCCACAAAGGTCGACGTAATAATCTGTTACCGTGCGCTGGCAAGAATTGTTGTTTATAATTTTCAGGATACAGAGCATTAATAAAAGAATGAGTAGTGTCTGGGAAAATACATACTTTTCTTTTAAAATAAAGATAGGTGTATTTCTAACATGAAAACAATGATGTGCTAGGAATGGGCTTATGAACTACATGCTGTACAAACCAGTTACAAAAGTGCCTGATGCTGGCAATGGTGCTCCCGACACTTTAAACCTATCTCGAGTTATATTCTAATTAGAAAAATAAGCTCAGTCTTTGCCTCTTGTGGTGGCTGCTGGTCCATATCCACATAAGGCTTTTTGTTCTTAGGATTTTGTTATTTCAATTTAAACCACACCATTGCTGATAACCTTGTAATAACCCTGTTAATCTCATCTGCGTTCCAGTCAAAAAGAAGTGAAAGCCAAGTTGAAAACTATGTTAGAAATGACTCTTCATTTGAGAGTGTTCAGTTACAGAGCTCAAGCATTATTGAAGAATTCTAGACTCAAACCCAAACGAGCTGAGTTTTGTACCCCAAGCTGCTATAATCAGTCTTGGCTTCGACTCTGCTAACGATCACACCCTCCTCACATGTAAAGTAGGCCTGGAACAACAAGAACTTTCTAGAACAACAAGCAGTGCATAACAGTGACAGGCTTGGGGTAGCTAATTTTCTGCTGGGCTACTTTTATTTAAGTGACAAATTACATGTATTTTCTCATAAAATGGGTAAGTATTGAAGCATCTGATTTAGATGTGTGAATATCCAAGATCCAGACCTGATGCAGAGCTTACAGCCCCTGCTGAACACATCACATATTTCTAAATGATCAGATCATATCTCTAATTAGAAAAATTAGCTCAGTCGTGATGTAGTGTAGTTAAGCACCCTAAGGCTCTGATTGTCTGACCTATTGGCTCAGAAGCAGAGCCATCTTCGGCTCCTCAGCTCTAATGTCCAGGAGTGTTCTTTAAAAAAAAAAAATGCGTGTTTTTAATGTTTTTTTTGTTTTCTTTGTTTGTTTGTTTTGATTTTTGGGTGCTTTTCTGCTTGGACAGATTCCTGTACAGTTCCTTGACTCATTTTCTCTAGGGTTCCACTGTGTACTTCCTTCAAAACCAAAAGAGATGTGCTAGTATATGTCACTTTCAGTTGCTGTACAAAGACCCCAGAAGTGCATGGGATTTCTCTTGTATAATTTAGTTATCGTCAATATTTTATAAGGGAGCTTAGCGGCATCCTACAATTATCCTGAAAGCTGCACATACAAATTATTCATTACCGGTGCTTAGGAGAACACTTCCTCAGAGTAACCATGTATGAACGGGGCCTTTATTTGCATTCTAGCTGACACCCTCAGAGTTCCTGAAGGAGATGTCCCTTACCACGGAGCAGAAATTGGCAAGTACACGAATCATATGCCGACCACAGATCACCGAACTCTTAGACATGGGAGAAACAACACATCAAAAGGTACATCAAAGGCTGGAGAGATGGCTCTATGGTTAAGAGGGATTGCGGCTCTTGTAGAGGACCCAGGTTCAGTTCCCAGCACCCACCATGTCAGGCAGCTCCCAACTGCCTGTAACTTCAGCTCCAAGCGATCCAATGTCATCTTCTGGCCTCTGCAGGCATTGCACACCCCACACACACATAATTAAAAATCAAAATAAGATCTGTTTAAAAAGCACATCAACCTGAACATAGACTATATCAGTGTTGAGAACAACAGATGATAAGTAGAAAGTAATGTTTCTGGGTTAGCCAAACCCATCCTGGGTAGCTTCCTTTCCTATTTGTTGGTCTCTATAACACAGCAATAAAGTCATTATACTTAATAAGAGCAAACCTCCTGCCAGGTAGTGGTAGCGCATGCCTTTAATCCCAGCACTTGGGAGGCAGAGACAGGCAGAGTTCGAGGCCAGCCTGGTCTACAGAGTGAGTTCCAGGACAGCCAGGGCTATACAGAGAAGCCCTGTCTCGAAAAACCAAAAAAAAACAAAAAACAAAAAAAAGGAGCAAACCTTATTTAAGATCACTTTTGACTAATTCTACTCCCAATTTAGTTACTTCTGATCAGTATTTGATACACTTGTTAACAGGCTAAGAGTAATTCCAAAGTTTATATCAGCTAAGCCCAGTTAGGTTATCTCCTTTGAGTCACAAGCCATTCTTCCTTACCTGAACTGCCCACTAGTAAAGAAGAGAAGGAGGCAAATACACACTTGCTGCCTGATTTTGGCCCATTTGCAAGAAACTTTCAGACTAAAAAATAGTGATGTTTCACATTTCTGTATTTTAGTGTAGGCTATATGTTCTTTTTTTGTTTTGTTTTGTTTTGTTTTGTTTTGTTTTTCGACACAAGGTTTCTCTGTGTAGCCCCGGCTGTCCTGGAACTTACTTTGTAGACCAGGCTGGCCTCGAACTCAGAAATCCGCCTGCCTCTGCCTCCCAAGTGCTGGGATTATAGGCGTGCACCACCACAGCCCGGCTTGGCTATATGTTCTTGTCTTTAGGGACAAATAGTTATTTTTTTAAAAAGAAGAAGAAGAAGAAGAAGAAGAAGAAGAAGAAGAAGAAGAAGAAGAAGAAGAAGAAGAAGAAGAAGAAGAAGAA
>JADRCH010000090.1:494015-516172 GCA_019843965.1 Rhynchomys soricoides
AAGAAGAAGAAGAAGAAGAAGAAGAAGAAGAAGAAGAAGAAGAAGAAAGAAAAGAACTTGGGGCTGAAGAGATAGCCCAGCAGTTAAGAGTATTTGTTTCTTTTGCAGAAAGAGGTTCACTTCCTGGCACCCATGTGGTGGCTCATAACCATCTACAGTTCCAGAGATCTACTGCATCTTCTGGCCTCTGTAAACATTGTACACACACATAGCACACATACATACATGCAGGCAAAACACTCACACATAAAATTAAAACTATTAATTGTTTTTAAAGATCTTATCTCCTACTTTTTACCTAATTTCTTAAGCCATATGCCTCACTTTTCTGCATAAATTATATTATGAATCTCCATTGCTGGGCCCCCCTCAAAATCCCAGCTCTTCGCGGGTTTTCTGAGCTACATTCCCCATGGGACCAGTCTCTGAAGCCTTTGCTCTTATTGTCTAGGACCTCCAGGACCCTGCAGTTCTTAGCATTGCTCTCTTTATTTGCTGATGGCATCCTCCCCTCCCCCCTCCCCCCTCCTCCCTCCACCCCCACCCCCACCCCCACCCCCTACGCAGCAAACACTCTTCCCATCTGAGCTACAACAGCTTCCCCAGAGCTGACTACTCCTCCTGTGGTTTCTTTCCTCTCTTCTGAGGGACCGGCAGAGCAGGCTGGAATTGTTGGTACGGTTAATGTAGCACCATTGAGTGTATTGCACTGGGCACTGCTGTGAAGGAGGACAACACCGGGCTGCCTTATGTCCCCTCTCTACCTTCAGCTCTCCTGGTTGTTTCCGTGTGTGTGCTCTGGATTTGAACCATCTCTCTCCGAGCGGGGGGGGGGGGGGGGGGGGGATCAGCCTCTGTTAATTCCTTCTAGATGAATTTATGGATCTTGGCTCCATGTCTCTGATACTGTTTGCATATGGCCCTCTTAATTGAACTGCAAATTTCTTTCCCACTCAATTCTGAAGTTTTGGGTTTTCCCTTTGACAACTCCTTGATCTTCTGGCATTCTATGATGCTCACAGAGGCTGAACGGCTGGGCCAGCCTCACCCCATGGGCACAGTCACTCCCATCTGCACACTCAGACTGTGTGTCCTTCATTCACGCTCAGGACTTTGCTCAGACATGACTGGGCTTTCACATGTCACTGTGTTCCTTGTTTAATCTGTGAGAAGTCTCTTTCTTAACATTTCAACCGTTTTGATGTTCCTCTGAGTTGTTTTTTTCCCCTTCAGGAGCATCAATTATGGATGCATCGGGCCTTCCTTGTCTGCTCTTTTTCTGGCGTTTCCTCTCCAACCCCCTTTTAACTTTGTACTCATCAGCTTTATTGAAGTGACACTGAGCAGGCTGTCCTCTGTGTCCCTTCCTTTGCATTCTGCATCTGTCTCTCTTAAGTCCAGTCCAGCAGACTGTTCATCTCCAGTCATCTGAAGCCATGTCTCTCTTGTGAACCTTGTAATCCATTAGTATTGGATAGATCACACTGTGCTTTTCCGACTTAACTTCTGGAATCTTCCTTCTTTGCCTGAATCTCTCCTAAATTCATTCCTGGATCAGAGCCTCTGAAAAATGTTTTTTGACATGTGACCCCTTTTTGTCTGAAAAACTATTAAGTAGACCATGATCATATTAGGCATAGAAGATAGGTCTGTAAAGCAGACCTGGGGAAATGGCTCTGTAGGTAACATGCTTGCTGCATAAACATGAAGACCTGAGTTGTAATCCCCAGCACTCATGTAAAGGCAGGCGTGGTAGCACAGTCTGTATCCAGTGTTCCGACTGGGGGATAGGAACAGAGACACAATGATACCCAGAAGTCCAGGGCCAGCTAGCCTGGAACGTGCATGAGTAAACAAGGGACCCCTTCTTCCCAAAACAAGGTGGAGGACCAGAACTGATACCCCAAAATTTCTTCTCACATCTACACATGTGCCATGCACACGCAAGCAAACACTGAACACACACACACACACACACACACACACACACACACACTGTGTCCCTTTCCACATACTAAAAAGAAAATTTAAAAGTCAACTACTTTCATAAAAGATAGGCATACAAAACAAATATCGGTAATAAATGTTGAAGAATAGATTATAAACAACCACTTGCTAGTTTATCATTTGCTTTGATTTTTTTTATTGCATCTTCTTTAGTTACTGTTTTTGTTTGTTTGTTTTTTGGTTTTCGAGACAGGGTTTCTCTGTGTAGCCCTGGCTGTCCTGGAACTCACTCTGTAGACCAGGCTGGCCTCGAACTCTGCCTGTCTCTGCCTCCCAAGTGCTGGAATTAAAGGCGTGCGCGCCACTGCCCGGCTTTCTTTATTTGTCGCGTGTGCATGCCTAATACCACGGTGTGCATGTGGAGGTCGGAGGACAACTGGTAGGAGTCAGCTCTCTCCTTCCAACATGTGGGTCCCTGAAATCAGATGTAGATTCTCAGGCTCGGCAACAAGTGCCTTCACCCATTAAGCCATCTTGCTGGCCCCCAATTTTAATCATTTATTAAATATGGAAGTGAACTTACATACTAATGAGATGGATGTGCTTGTTTATTTTTCATTAAGAATTAATCTTGGTCAAATACGCGGCAAATGGAGAGGATCATCAACCTTTTTCAGAGCTGATTGATATTTTTGGTATCATAATCCCCAGTGTTCAGAAGCTGCTTTTCAGAAATATGAGGCACAAGATGGCAGAAACCTGTTTAGAGCCATTCAGAAACTGCTGGAGATTGTATATGAATTCTAAGCCAAATTTTATTTAACTATTTTTTTTAAAAAGAAAAAAAAAAAAAGAAACTCAAATCAGAAACAGAGAGACAGATTTTTAAAATCACGCAGTCTGGTCCAGAAAGGCACTAATGTGACATTTCTGTGCCGAGCAGTCATTGCAGGAAAATAGTACAGGTCTTCCTTTTCTGTAAGTAACCATTTCTAAGAGAACAAAAAGCACTGTATGTCCAGTGAAAGTGCTGTACTTCACAGTGTAGGATAGTGTTTTCAGGCAGCCTTCACTGGCGTGGGACTGTGCAACAGCAGCCACTGTGTTGCGCATGCGCATCCATCTGATTAGTATGCATGGCGTGTTTAGAGCTGAGGCTGCAGTAAAGTCACAAGGTGCAGCACAGGCCATTGCTGCCAGAGACACCTCGAGTTCATTATGCGTTTGATTTTGAATTGATTTGGGGTCCTGCACTCAAAAAACTTTTACTGGGCACCAGTTTTTCAAGACCCTTATATTCAATTACGTGACCCCCCCCATATGAGGTCACGACCCACAGATTGTGCTGTGCCTTAGGTGACCCTTCCTAGAGGAATGGCATCTTTGATCCTCTTCTATTGCTAGTTATTTATATATTTTATGTTGACGGTGCTGGAGAGGTGCATGGAGTGCCTCCTGTCTGATAGGCAACTGCATTTCCACTGAGCTCCATTCCCAGCCCACATGTTTGAGTCTGATCTTCACATTTGTATTGCATGCTCAAACTTAATATGTTGGAGATCCAAATGAAGACTCGAGCTCTGTCTCTCAAAGCCTGTGTTTCTTCTTTTGCTTCTTACCTCCTGCAGACGGTAACTACATTTATCTTGTTTTCCAAGTACCTCAGAGTTATCCTTTCTCTCTCTCTCTCTCTCTCTCTCTCTCTCTCTCTCTTTCTCCCCTCTCTGGCATGTGCAACGTGTGCATGTATGTAGAGGTTGACATGGGCTCTTGACTCTCCACCTTACTCATTAAGGCGGGGCTTCTCACTTGAACCCAGAGCTCCAAGACTTAGTTAATCTAGACAGCAAGCTTACTCCTGGGGTCTCTCCTCTCTGCCTTCTGAGTGCTGGGGTTGCCAGGTCTGCCCAGTGTGTAACAAGTGCTTGATCCACTGAGCCACTTCCCCAGCCCTCAGCTTTTCCTCCATTACCAGCAGTCCATAGTAGAGCATGGATGAGGTTTACAAATGTAAATGAGGCCTTGGCAAGATGGATCAGGGGGTAAAGGAGCTTGCCACCAAGCCCAAGGACCTCGGTTCAATTCTCAGGTCCCACAAGGTAGGAGAGAACCAACTCCTGCAAGCTGTTGTCAGGTCTCCATGGACACATCACAGTAAGCACATGTTTGCAGATATGTGAGCACACACTCACACACGCACACTATAAATGTAATTAAAATGTAAATGAGATCATGATACTCCCGCATTTAATGCTACCAGTGGCTTCTATTACTCTCATGAAATCTAAACTTGACTCCTGGATCCTAACTAAGGCTTGACTTCATCTATTCTGTCTTCCATCCGTTTCCTCTGATGTGTGGCTATTACCTGCTGACTATCCTTCTTTCTTACTCCTTAGGGTATTTTGAATAAAAATGGCCCCCATAGGGCCAAAGGGACTGGCACTATTAAGAGGTCTGATCTTGTTGGAGTAGATGTGGCCTTGTTTGGGGAAAAATGTCACTGGGGTGACTTTGATGCCCAGTGTGGCATTCTCTTCCTGCCTGTGGATCTAGATGTAGAACTCCTAGCTCCTTCTCCAGCACTGTGTCTGCTTGCATGCTGCCATGCTTCCCATCATGACAATAATGGACTAAACCTCTGAACTGTAAGCCAGCCCTAATTAAATGTTTTCCTTTATAAGAGTTGCTGTGGTCATGGTGTCTCCTCACAGCAATAAAAAACCCCTAACTAAGACACCCCTCTTCACATGCAGAAACAGTTCTCATGAGAGAACAGGGAGATTGGTTGTCCTGTTACATAGGAAACTGTGGAAAAGTTTCCCTGAGCTAGACAGATTTCTGAAGCAAGTCACACAAAGGTTTGGCAAAGGGCTTTCCAATTAGAAGGACGAGTAAGTGTAAAGCCTAGGAAGGGCTGCACCTCAGCCCTGTGATGACAGGGCCCTTGGTGGCCCTGTTCATTACTCTGTGCTCAGCATGTGGAAAGGAAGTTGACATGTTAGAAATTCGGAGTTTATTGGAAAGCACATTGCACTTTCATAGCACCTTCTAGCTGCTATGTCTTCCCTGTATCCTTGAATATTTGTTTTGTACTTTTTTGTTATCTTGTGATATGTTTTAAAGTTTGGTGAAGTGGTACGGTTTAGATTTTCACTGCTTTGTGGGCCTGAGGATGTAGGTCAAGGGTAGAGCACTAGCCTGCTGTAGGCCAAGGGTCACTTCCTAGCACCACAAAACCAAACAAGCACTTAGAATCTTCATTGCTCATGGGCAAATTTTCTGACACATGTTCTTTATTCAAGAGCTGAGGAGATGGCTCAGTGCATAAAGTGGTTGCCATGGAAGCCCTGGGGACCCGAGTTCCCATCCCCAGCACCCATGAAAAAGCCAGGTTCAGTAGCATGTATCTGTAGCTGAGGAGGCAGAGACAGGCTTACGAATGGAGCTTGTTTGCCAAACAGTCTACCTACTTGGTCCAGCTTCAGTAAGATACCCTGGGGACTGATAGAGGAAGACACTCAACATTGATCTCTGGCCTGTGAGCCAGGGTATACCCATATATGTGCACGTGCGCGCATGTGCGCGCGTGCACACACACACACACACACACACACACCACCAATCACACATAAAATTAAAAATTCTTCATTGGTTATATTTTTCTACTTCTTTCTCAAGTATCATAACATATCTGTACATATGCATACATGTGTGTATATCCTGGCTCAGTTTATCATTATGATTGTTATTGCTACCCATCTTTGAACAAAGGGAATTCTACCTGGCCTTGCTGTTTTGTCTGTCAACACTGAGCAATGTCCTTGATCAGTGGGGCTCCTTCATGATTCTCGGTGAAGTTTTATGAAGAATGTATAAGCTTGTGCATGTTTTTGGAAGGAGGATAGTTTTTTTTAAAAAACAAACAAAAAACATGTGTTGCATCTGTGTATTTGTATATATTATGAATGTAAGCATGTTCATAGAACCACTGCCCCCCCCCAGAGGGTAACTTATGCCCACTCTTTTGGTCACAGCCTCTCTCCTTTCCTCCAGAGGATTACCAACTTACTCTTCACACTGTAGATTAGCTTTTCCGTTATGTGAGTGGAGCAGATTAATGCATCCTTTCATTCTGGTTAATTTCTCCCATAGTATGTTGGTAGTCTCTCTGATAAAAAGCAAGTACCCAGTGAAACTCACAGTAGTACGGGAAGCAATCAGGCTGTGCCCAGCCTGGGTCTGCTGTGAGGTGCCCAGCTGGTGCACACATCCCACGGATAAGCAAGTTCTTACTATTATTGTCTGTCTGGCCCACCTTCATTTAGACTGCCCAGCTAGTTACCTACCCCTTTATCATCCTTCCTTCCTTCCCCTGCATCTGAAGATCTAAAATAATTTTCTTCCCCTCTGTGAGAATACCCTTAAGTGTTTTCCTTTGGAAATTGTTAAAATTATACATTTTGTCTTTCTAAAAATGTTTTAACTTCTTTGTTGAAGGAGGTTTTCTAGGGTAGAGAATATTATTTCTGCAGAAGGTTTTGCTTGATTGGTTGAGTGGCTGGCTTGGGCTTGTTTTCCTAGGGTTTCAATGATATTATTTTCATATCTTTTACCCTTTGTTAATTATGTTTGTCAGTCAACACTTTTTGTTTCTTGCCTAAAAGCATCCTCTCCCTTTTCCTGTTAGCATCTCTCACACATTTTTGCCTCTGCTTTCAATGCCTTTACAATTATCTACCTAGGTATGGATTTCTTTTTAATCTGACTGGAGTTCACAAGGCCTCCTGCATGTTTGCCTTGACTCTGTCATAAGCTATAGAGACCCCTCCAACATTGTTCTATCAGCGGTGCCTCCTTCCCCTTGCTCCAAATACATCTATTTCAGGACGTTTGATCTGTTGCCTGCCAATCTCACTTATCTTCTTAATTGTCTATTGTCTTCATCTGTCTTCTTGGGTTGAATGTTCTAACCCATCTCTATGCCAGTAACCCTTCAGTGGTGACCACTCTGCAGAATCCCTCCAATCCTTCCAACCCCTGAGTTCCCATTATCATTTAAGGTGTAGGATTTGCATTTACTTATCTTTTCTGTCCCTGCCTTGTGTTTCAAAGAGTGGGTCACACTGCTGCTGCCACCACCTCTTGTCCTTGCTGGCTTTCATTTATGGCATCCTGCTTCCTTGCATTTATAGCTGGTTGATAGAATTACAATCTGCAAATGTTTTGCAGCTTACAAAGCATTCTTGGTTGTGCACTGGAAAATTTCACAAATGGAAGATGGCATAAATTATCCAAATCCTGTGGTGACTCTCTCTTCTTTCAGAGGGGATCTGGCTATTTGTGCCAGACCTCACTGAGCACTAGCACTGAAGGACTGAGGGACCCTAGTTTATCCTTATCCTGTGGGGCATCCAGCCATAGGTCGATGAAAGCAAAGCCCACCAGAATCCTAGCCTTCCTTGGCAAGTATTAGCAAGTTTCTGTCTCTCTAGCCTTGCTGTAGGTTCAAGAGTACATATTTCAGCCCCGCACTCAGTCTAATGCAGGGAGGCAGAGGCAACCCAATTGTCTCTACCCACCATGCTCTCTATGGCCATCTATCAGCTTTCTCCTGCAGCCAGCAATTCCTTGTGATCTTGTTAGTGGTGTGGCTGAGCAGATATTTGTTGATAGAACTCTTGAGTTATTGTCATAGGATAGCTGGCTCAAAAGACCCCATTTACCATGTTTAGTTCTCAAAGTCTGGGTTAGTAGTCTTATTAGCTTATCTTCTGTTTTAGCAGAGAACTAAATGGACTTTTTAGCATGAGTATGTGTGTGTGTGTGCGTGTGTGTATACATGTATGTGCATGAGCCTGTATGCACACAGGAGAGTACAGTCCCAAGGTCAACCTTAGCTCTTGCTTCTGAGGAACCATTCAACTTGTTTTTAAGGTTCTCTTACTGAGGTCAGGAAGTAGCTGATTAGACAATGCTGGATGGTCAGTGTGCTTCAGAGATCCACCTGCCTTTGCCTCCCCAGTTTTGGCATGACAGGCATGTACTACCTTGCCTGCCTTCTTAAGTGGATCCTGAGATCAGCACTCAGGTCCTTGTGCTTGTGTCATAAGCTCTATACTGACAGAGTCAGCTCCCATTTTTCTACCTTCTTTGGTAGTAAAGTTGATGAAAACATTCTCACTAATTTTAACTGTTATGGTGGTTCCCCTGTTGAGTGCCCCCATGTTCTTTATTAGGTCTTTGCCTTACTTACCCTAGTCACCTTTGCCACTGATCCACAGTTTGTATAATTTTGTCTCCCAACTGCAGTTTTCCAAAGTTGACTTGGATCAGGCCTTATTCCAGCCCTTTCCGTCCGAAATCATATTCCAGAACTATTCTCCCTGTGAAGTCTACGAAGTGCCATTGGTTTTGAGGAACAATGACAAAGTAAGTATGTTCACTGGTATAGGAAACTTTTCCAGAATGTGGGAGGAAGGATTCAGCAAGCTAGATTCTGCAGGGTCTTAGATGCACTCTTTACATCGGATGGACATAGGGAAATAATATGCAAACATGCTCTTTGACTTCAAGTTTCACACACAAAGCTAGGTCTGATTGTTGCTACCTGTACTGTCCAGTGCAGTGGCCAAAGATGGCAAACTCCCAACAGATGTTCTAACTTCCCTTTTAAAAAAAGATTTTTTTTTTAGATTTATTTACTTTATTTATATGATTACACTGTAGCTGTCTTCAGACACACCAGAAGAGGGCATCAGATCCCATTACAGATGGTTGTGAGCCACCATGTGGTTGCTGGGAATTGAACTCAGGACCTTTGGAAGAGCAGTCAGTGCTCTTAACCGCTGAGCCATCTCTTCAGCCACAGGCCCCAACTTCAGGTACAAAAAGTGTGGATTTGATGAATGGCAAGGAGTTCTTGTGTCTGACCAGCTGGGCTAGGATTTCATTGAGACTAAACGGCTACTACTAGTGCAGACATCCTCAGAATTGTAGACCCCATTACCCCAATTCAAGGTATTATCTGCTCAGAGGACTAGCAAATATGAGTGTTTATACTCATATTCCTCAAATCGTATTTCTGAAATCCTTCTCGTCTCTAACTTGTGAATCTCTTTCCTTTTGTGGTCTTCTCCCTATTCTATGAAAAAACCTTCAGACATTGTGTCCAGAAGGCATGTCTCAGTCAGGGGTTCTATTCCTGCACAAACATCACGACCAAGAAGCAAGTTGGGGAGGAAAGGGTTTATTGAGCTTACACTTCCAATTGCTGTTCATCACAAAAGGAAGTCAGGACTGGAACTCAAGCAGGTCAAGGAGCAGGAGCTGATGCAGAGGCCATGGAGGGACGTAACTCACTGGCTTGCTTCTCCTGGCTTGCTCAGCCTGCTTTCTTATAGAGCCCAGGACTACCAGCCCACAGATGGTACCACTCACAAGGGGCCCTCCCCCCTTGATCACTAATTGAGAAAATACCTTACAGCTGGATCTCATGGAGGCAATACCTCAACTGAAGCTCCTTTCTCTGTGGTAACTCCAGCTTGTGTCGAGTTGACACAAAACCAGCCAGTACAAGGCATCTCTCAGTATCCATACCACTCTCCTTAGTAATTGCAGCTGAGGGTTTCTTCCCCAGCCTTACGTCTTTTTCTTTAAAGATAAACTAAGGTTTGTTTCGAAGGAAAGAATTCAACGCCAGAGGATTTCCTTGACACCTACCAATAACAGAAGAAGGGTTGTGTGGAAGCTTTACACACAGTTAAGTGCAAAAATAAACAGATGGCGTGTGAAGGAAGGGCATCTCTGCAGTCCTAAACTCCAGGGGAAGACGAATAGAAATCTAGGAATATGGAAGCAGAAAGAGAGTTGAGCCACAAGAAAAATGAGGAAATAAGTCTGTGCAGGAACCAAAGCAAGTGGGAAGGCTTGGAGGTATATTCAGCATGGTAGCTTCATTAAAGGACTCAGCGATGCCTTTCAGAGATCAATAGGGTGATTTAACGCCAGCAAAGCCACTCTGTGGACAATGGTACATTTACAGTCTGGGTTTGTGCGTTTGTCTCTGGCTGCAGTGTTATTAGCAAGAGAAGCTCAGGACAGAAGCTCGGGGGTTGGTAGAGAGATGAGAAAGAACTGAAGGTGACCAGGGTCATGTCCCCAGGCCTAGAGAAGAGTCACATGATGTAGGCATTAGGACTTTTCACCTTTCATGTGGGGCTGCCAACAGGTTTGTTTTCTCATGTAGAATCCCCTTTCCCTTCTTACTACTGTTTTACCCTGTTTTGAGTTTTATTGGGCTAGTAAGGATGGAGAGGGACTAGGCTAAAGGTCCTTTGGTAATTCTGCCTGACCCTAAACACGAAGTGGTTATCAGTAGATATATATGAGGAAGTCATGGGTAGGAGAATGTATACATTTCATCGTCCAAAGGGCACAGGTTTTGTCGATAACCCAACACCACTTGGGTGAGATGCAAAATGTTGGCCTCATGGCAAGTCCTCAACCAGAGAAAGTTCAATTGGCTACATGCAGATAGCTTTCTCCAGGCTAGCCAGGTATGTTCTCACTTGAGTTACCCCAGGCTGTGTGCTGAGAGGCTTATATAAGCTCTCTTCTCCCCTTCCTTCATGGTCATACAAGTGCCTGTGGTGACCAGAAGTGTCAGATGACCTTGGGTCTGGAGTTACAGGCAGTTTCAAACCACTTAGTGTGGGAGCTTGGAACTGAGTGAGAGCTCATAGGCTCGAGCCATTTCCTCTCCCACCCCAGTGATGCTCTTAATAAAGGAAGCACAACACACAGGCTGCTCTTTTCCTGTCTAAAATCTCCAGGGTCTCACACATAGACAAGCTAGCCTGAGCATCTGCCTACCCCTCCTGGGTGCTGTGATTAAAGGTCTGTGCTACCACAGCTGGCCCAATGCATGTACCTTGACTCCTCTCTCTTTGCTCCTAAGAGCTTTTTCTATCCTTGCAGTGTTTCTTTATCAATCTTCTCAAGGTGATGGGAGTTCCTTTCTCTCCATGTTTTACTTGTGAGTTCAGGCCATCTTTTAACTAGTTAACCTAGTTGTACTTAACTCTCTTCTACTATTTTGAGTCATTAACTATACTCTTTAGCAGGTAGGGTCCCAGTACTCACTAGTCTGACATAGGAGGACCATGTGTTTGAGGCTATCCTGAGTTACATAGGAAGATCTTGTCTCAAAAAACTCAGAAAAATCCAAGTAAACCATTCCCCTGAGGTGTGTGTGTGTGTGTGTATAGATACTCCACCCTTGACCATTCCCATTTACCTCGTAATTGCATTTCTTATTTATACTATCTGGGATAGAGCTCCATATCTCTGGGCAAGACCAGGGAGCATAGGCTAAGACCTTAAAAGAACAAAATGATTTGACACTGCCCTGAGATCAGCTAAGGATTATCAGTCTGCTTTTTGTTCTTACTTCTTGATGGTGTTCCCATGAAGAGGGTGGGTGGAGTCAGGCCATGGCTTGGTGAAGCTGATTTACTTTCCTCCTCTGTGGCCCAGGAAATTGTGTCAAAGTTCAAATGACATTGTGAGGATGAAGTGGCACATCATGCCCCATGGATGGTCCTGAGAGCACTATGGGATGTCTTTTCCCTAAGCACTTTCCATGTGTTGAGACAGGCAGCTTAACTCTGCTGTGTGTCAGAGGTAGGGGGTAGAGTAGGGGGTAGTGTGTGTGTGTGTGTGTGTGTGTGTTTGTGTGTTGAGCAGTCTGTTTCAGATGACAGTCATTTCAGCTATAAAATGAACACAGACTTTGAATACTAACAAACATGAATAATAATAACATTAGTAAAAGTAGAGTTAATGTGTCATAAAGACTGACTGTTGAGCCCTTAGGATAAGGGCAGATATGATTTCCCTTTGCAGTTGAAGCAACTGAAATCCTGATCAAGGCCATAGACCCAGCAAGGAGTGGACAGAGGCCTTACTATGTTTGTCCCGGAAGTTTCTCCACTGCCTTTCTGTCAGACATAATATCACCATCATGTGTTTCTCCTGCAGATCCCAAGGATGGTAAAAGTTGTTGAAGAAAGCTCACCTTACTTTAAGATCATCAGCCCCAAAGACATCGGCCACAAGGTAGCCCCTGGAGTGCCATCTATATTCCGAATCCTCTTCACTCCAGAGGAGAACAAGGTAATCACAACACTGACAAAAGACTGATTATGTGTCTCTAGCACTTTGTAGTTCGACTCCAAACACTCATGGGGCTTCCAGTGTTCATGGGAGTGTCCGTGGTATTTGACGTGGGCTGTGGTGGTGGTAGTGGTGGGGAGGGTCATCTCGGTGGCTCTTGATACTGGTAGTAAACTGGTGATGGTGTTTTATTGGTGTGGTAGCTGTATTAGTCTGGGGTTTTGTTGGTGGCTTTGTTATTGTGGTGGAATACCTGAGAGTGAGCATGTGGAAAGAAGAGACGCATGCATCTAACTCCCAGTCTTAGAGGCTGACATCCAAACAGCAGGGGTCTAAGTCCAGCAAGCCCCACCACTCCCACAGCTGAGTCATCTCATGGTGGATGGTGATCAAGGAATAGCTTCCCCCACCCACGCTGCCAGGCTCCACCCCTTAAAGGGATACCACCTCCCAACACCATAATGCAGATGACCAATGTCCTCCCTATGAATCCCAGAAGACAAGCCATGAGCAAAGCATAGCAGTAGAGCTGGTATTGGTGGTGCTGTAGGTGGCATTGTTATTAGATATGGTGGTAGTGAAAGGAGAGAGGAGGAAGGGAGCTAGGAGGGAGGGGTCCTGCACTACTAGTGATAAGCAGAGCATTGTTGTGTCCATGAGCCCTAAGTCGATAGGCTGTGAGAAAGCCTGATCCTGCTGGACACTACCTGCTAGCCTCTAACCCAAGAGGTTTATGCTATATACTCAAATGGCCACCAGTAAAGAAAAGGGGTAGTGTAAATGCAGTGAGCTGAGAAAAAGGATAAAGACTGTGACTTTGGGTGCTTGAGAAACTAATGGGTCTTATATCTTATATCTCTCCTCCCAGAATTCCAACCTACCTAGAAAAGAGACCTAAGTTCAAATATCGACCGCAGTTAACATCAGCCATAGCAAAAAACATCACCAGGGCTCAAGGCCGAGATGAGGTTCTCCAAAGAGGAGTGTCTTAGAGCACCCCTCAAACACAACAGGGAAGGAAAAGCTAACACCAGAAATCTGCCTGGTTTGCTGAACCCTGTCTATATACAAACAGCCAAGGAAGAGCCTGCACACAAAAAGATAAGGCCATTTTCCCTCAGCCCCACCTGCAGGCTCTTCCAGGTCACAGGAACCCCAGTTTTGCCTTGGAGAGAAGGAGCAAGGATGCAGGGGTCAGAGGGAAGCTCCCCTCCCTGGGCAGGGTTGTTTGTTAGCCCAACTGGGGGCTGAGGAGAGGGAGGGAAGGGATTCACCACCACGTGAAGGAGATAGAACAGAAAACATCACTTAACTAGGCAGGAACAACGGGCTTGGCTGTCAGCATAGGTGGTGATGGGGGGATTCCAGGCACCATCCCTTTCTGAGGGATGCCATTGCAGGGGGAAGGAACAACGATTCTCTTTTGAGGATATGGCCATTGATAGGCTTCCTATGCTCCAGAGGAGCCCCCACACCTGTGTACATATAGGCAGCACTAAATGGACTTAAATCAGTTATCAAAAAAAGGGGGAGTCATAAAGTTGGGAGGGAGAAGACTGGAAGAGACATGTGAGGGCGTGGATGGAGAAATAAGGGATAGATATGATCATATTTCCTTATATACATATATGAAATTCTCAAAAACAAAGAAAGCCCTAGAATTAAAGAGGTGGGCTGAGGATAATGTAAGCAGCAGGCACTAATACTCTCTGCCACTACTATTTATTATGCGCTGTTAATATCATTACCAGCGGTCTCACTACTAATGTGGCCATGACTCCTCCTTTTCTGCAGGGCAGAGAGGGGCACAGTCTTCTGCGGCTGGCTCCCTGACATATCACTGGTCATACTACTGTTTATCTCTTGGATTGTGTTTGTAGAAGTACTGTTGTGCTTGGTAACCACTAAAACAAGTGAGAAGACGAATCCAGATGTAAGGCTTTTTGCTGTGGATTGTTGAATCAATCTCTTCCCACCCTACCCTGGGCTCTCCAGCTGAAGGCTATCTGCATAGAAAAAGAGCCTGGGTTTGGCTGGGGCTGAGGTGTCAGATTCTGGCCCCATCATTTTGTGGACAGCATGTTGTAAGCCTCTGTGTGGCCTGAACTGCAGAGCATGTTTGATTTGGGGACTCATTGTTCCCGGTTTTTTTGTCTTCTTCCTTTGCAGGACAAAATGTGTTTTCTGGGGGAAGGTGGTGTTGCCCCACCCACAGGAGCTCTGACTGAGAGAGTTCCACACCGGGCTTCCAGAGGAGATGGAATACACTACAGTGTAACCGAGGAGACAGAATAGTCTCTAGTCTTAGATGTGTGCATTACATGACGATTTCAATGGTCAGAACTGTGTATTTAATATTTCTGCTTTCCAACACCCATGAATATCTTACTTTAAAACTGTACAATGGTAGTGAGGTGATTGGGTGGATGGTTGGATGGAGCTAGAAAGAAGGGCTGTCACTTACAGGTAAATCTGGGTGATGAAAGGTAGACTGGAGTCTGTCATGCTATCCCATTGGCTTCTGGGTGCTTTTAAGTTTCTATAAGCAAAAGCTGAACACTATACTGCTTATGTATATCACAAGTAATGGTTGGAATATATTTTATTTATTTTGGCATTTGCTTTATGAATATGAGATCCTAATATTCATATCAAGGATTCTCATGCTTGGCTGTATTTTGTACTGTTTGTCCGACTCCAAATGTTGAATTACTTCCTTGACATTTCATTCATCCAACACTGTCTATCTACTAGAAGTCCCTAATTTAAAATGAGTTAAATGTTGTTATGAATATCTAATGTCACAGAAGTTGACAAACATCTTTAAGGAGGCATGATGAGAGTGATGGCTGCCGAGGAGAAGTACAATTATCCAATTTTAGGTTTGATAAGGAGGCCTGGTGGCCTAGGCTCCCAGCCCTAACTGCCCAAGACGATGAAGTAGACCAATCTCAAGGTCAAGGCCTTTTGGGGCTATAAAGTGAGTTCAAGGCCAACCTGGATAACTTACCAGGTTCCTGTCTCTTGACTAAAAAAGAAGGAAAGAAAGAAAGAAAGAAAGAAAGAAGGAAAGGAAGGAAGGAAGGAAGGAAGAAAGAACGGATGGACCTGAAGAAACAGGTCATTGATTGGGGACTTGCCCAGCAAGTGTGCAGTTCTGAGTTCAGCTCCCAGTATAGGGAAAAAAGGGCTGGAGGATTTTGTGTTGAGATTGGCTGTAGGTGATGCTCTGGTTTACAGTACTCTTCTTCCTGAAGATGGAGTCAGTTTCTCTTGCTGCTGCCAGCAGGATCCAAGATTCAGTATCCCACTCAAACTCACTGTTGGAAAGCTGACAGGGTCAGTGCATAGAATGACTAGCTAGGTTCAGGCATGCGCTGTCCATGCAGTTCCAGAAGGTAGCAGAGGAGAAGCGAAGCCAGATTTGCTTTAGGAAAAAGTCACTCATGTCATCCGGGTGTCCCTCCTTGTTCAGTTGGCCATTTTGACTCTGTGTCCCCTGCTGCTCTGCTCATTCTCCATCCTCACTCTGTGCCCCTCATATCAGGAGGATGAGATATGTAAATTGTAGCGTGCCACATTTAATAAGCTCACCCCCTTTCAGATGGATCCTCAGCACCTGTGTATATTAGCACACTTAAGATGATGATGTGGTTTCTTCCCTGTCATGTATTGATCGGCTTCCTGGGCATGACACTTGCTAAGAATGCCAAATGCCCAGATAACAGGTGCAGTCAATTCACTGTGACTTTCCCTCTCTCCTCCCACACAGACTTAAAAAAACCAAACCACTGGATATGTTATTAGTCTAATACCAGTGTGTGTATCATGCACCATGGAAGTATAATAGTCAGTGTTATTATCAAATAGTACCAAGGAATCTTGGAGCCTGTCATTGATTTTCTTGACCTCCTAGATTGTAATCTTTATTGCTAAATTGAGTTGGGGAAATATTAAGCTTCGGTCAGAGGGAATCACGGAACCCTGGCTTAGAGTCAGGGAAGCATGTTTATACAGAGCTGCAGTGTGAGGCTGTAGCAGCATTTGGAGGAGGAAATGTGGGTGGGGTTTTAATAATTGTGTTTCGATGGAACCAGAATGAAGGTACATTAATTATGGCTAAGTCTAGGTGATGGGTGTATCTGCATTTGTTATGCTATTCTGTCTTCTCTGTGTTTGTTTCTAGGGAAAATATCCAATTAGTTGTCAAAAAGGCTTTCCTATGAAATTTAATATGTGTCTGAAGAAGGACAGGAGAAAATCATATTTTATGTGCTCTCGATGTATAATAATGATAAACTGTATTTCCAACACTTCGAATTAAAGAGTAGATACCATAAAATCTTCTGGGGGGGTAGGGTATGAGACCAGGTCTCATGTCAACTCGACCAGCCTTGAAGTCAATGTGTAGCTGAGGATCACTTTAACTACTGACTCTCCAGCTTAGTGCTGGACTTATAGGCATTTAAACTGATTTTGTTCCTGGAATGTTTCAATGTGTACATAGTATATATTGTTCATGTTCATCTACTCTTGCCTCTCGACAATTTCCCTTAGTTCCCTATGTCATTTCCTTCCAAACATCATATTATCTTTATTTATTAATATGTCTCTGAATCTAATTAGTGCCTCTAATGTGGCATTTTCACCATATCTGACTTTCCCAATCAGTAATTTTCTTTGTTTCAGACTTTATTTTTTTCTTGCTTAAATTTAGCTCTTCCTAGTTCTGTCTAAGTCCTTCCTATAAGCCCACAGCCAACATAGTGCCAGGCACATTGAAACAGAGCATTTAGAATTAACTTCTAGGAAATATAAAGTAGTTTTTTTTCTTTCAATTTTAGTGTGTCATGTTTATTATAAAGGCAGAAGCACGTAAGAAGCTTTTCCTGTTCTGAATATATCATAAATTAACATCCTTTCTGGTTGTTTCAACCAGGAGAACAATGTCTAAGGTCTCTGTTCTGGGAAGGAAGCTGTCAGCAATTGCTTTTGTGTCTTCCATGAGCCATATCTCTGCCTTTAAACCTTCTGAACTAATAGAGTATCATTTGATCATTAGCCTGATAAGAATCTCAGGGATTCTCTTCATAGTTCAGGATTCAAACAAACATATGAAAGACAATGCTCTTTCACTCAGTCAGTGGATGTTTGTGCTGGGGTCCTATCTTTGAGCACAGTGGCTAATGGAACAGGGTTTGACCTTCATGGAGCTCGTGATCCACAGAAAATGGACACAGTGTTGTATAAATCAGTGTCTACTGATGACATGCTAGAGAAGAGACAATGATGGGAATTCTTTTCCATCAGTAGGAAGGTGAGGGAAGGGTTCTCAGTTGATGTGACATTCGGGTACCAAGTTAACATCAGCCATGCAAATGCCTAAGAGGAGGGCCTTCTGGGAGAAGGAACAGAAAGTATAAAAACCCTGTGGCCAAAATATGCTGGCCAGGAGCTCAGGAGAAAGCCAGAAGGCTGCAGCAGAGGAAGCTGCTGGAAAAAACCAAAGGGGACGAAGTTATAGCTGCTGCGAGGATGGGGGCTTTGGGAAGTCGTGTAACATGAGATTGTTACAACGACATGAGAAGTTGCAACGAACTCTTCAAGACCTTTTGATTATGGAAGCATGTACCATCTGTAAAGCTTGAGAACTTAGAGAAATGACTTTCATGTCACAGAGATTTCAATTGACTGCTGCACGACATCACAGAGATTTCAATTGACCGCTGCATGACCACTCTGGCTTTATCTGTCTGCTCCTTGCCACAGTGGATTTTGAATCCATATACCATATTGTTTCAACTACAAACACTCCAATATTTGTCTCTAAAGATAAGGACCCTTTAAGATGTTAATAAGATCACCAGAAAATGTAAACCCGACCACGGTTCCTTAATACCACAAACAACCCAGTCAATATTCAGGTTTTCCCTGCAGAGTCAGTTCATTTCGATCAGGGAGCAAGTGAAGTTTATCCATTGATTCCCCACTGTCTTATTTAGAATGATCATCTGTGTCCTCTGTTGTTTATTAGCTTTTGGGTAGGTCAGAGCCTTGATTAGATCCATGGTTTCTTCTGAGAACCTGTTGTGTGCACTTCCTGCTGAGTCTGTCATACTAGAAGGAGAAGAACTTGGAACAAATGTCCTGTCTTTGACGACCTGATCCCTCTGCATCTCAAGACAGGGAAAGGACTCCATCAGCACAAGCCGTTGCCTGAATGTGGGAATCAATTAAGGAAAACCAAATCAAAACACCTAATTGTGACTTCATGCCTAACCTCCGTTTGGGAATTTGAGAAGATTCCACAACATCCCTGCTAGCATGTCAACCTCCTCAGCCATCTCTAGCTGCCTTAAACCCTTACAGAGCAAGACATAAGACAGGAGCCTGGAACTAAAAACAGAACACCCCAGCTGGCCTGAAAGCCCCACTCTGCAGGACCCCCTCCATACCTCAATTAATACTAGCCTGACCTGACCACTTTCCAGTTTGTAATTCCCAATAAACCCTTTGCTGGCTGAGTTTGAGTACCTAAGGGAGAGAAGATGAAAGCAGTGTTGTGCCTCTTTAAGGCTCCGCTGTCATCCCACTAAACAATCCTTGAAATTGAATTCTAAGGGTTTTCCTAGGATCAGATACTTCAGTGCAATTTGCACATCCTTCTGTCTGGGTGTCATCATTCCCGAGCTTGGCTTTGCCATCTGAAAAGCAAAATCAATTGCAAGGCTAAGAGCCCAACAACTTAACTTTAATACATCTTGAGAGTACTGTTCATTAATTTTTATTGCACACGCCTACCCGAAGACTTTATGTTCAGTCTTCCTTGCCAGGAACACTCTGTTCCTGGATCTCTCCTGGTTAGTTCCTTTTGTGTTTCAGCTCTGCATCCAAAGGTCACCTCCTCTGGGAGGCTTCCCTGGTTATTTAAGACTAAGCAGCCCCTTCTCACAGCAGCATTTGCCTTACTTACTATCCCACTGTGATAAAATACCATGATCAAGGCAACTTATCAAAGGGAGGGCTTATTTGAGATTATTGTCCCAGAGGGGTAAGAGTCCATCACAGTCACCATTAGGCAGGCCCAGCAGCACAGAGGCATGGCAGTAGGCAGGCATGGCCACTGGAGCAGAAAGCTGAGAGGTCACATCTTAAACAGCAAGCATGAAGTAGAAAGAGACAGCAAACTGGTGGCAGGGTGAGGCCATGTGATCTCAAAGCCAACCCGAAGTGACATGCTTCTTCCAGCAAAGCCATGCCTTCTAAGCATCCCCAGATAACACCATCAATTTGAGACCAAGTGTTCCAATGCCCGAGACTATGGGAGACATTTCTTACTCCAGCCATTAGAGCTTTTGACAATGTTATATTTTCTCAAAGCCCCCACTGTGCTCTGAACTCACCCTGTCATACTCCTAGGGCCATTTTTAGTACAGCCACTATTGTCACATCCACAACATGAGTAAGCACATGTTGACTGTTCTCTGAGTGCCTCTCACCCATCACTATATTTAGTATGTGAGATTAAACATGACAGGCCATATTTATTGAGACCTTCCTCCCTGATAGATGCTACACTAAGTGAGCATATTAGTTCACAGTTCAAATCAGCGTCATCTCTTGCCCAGGACTACTGTGGTGACCTACTAGCTGGCCCATCTTTCTCTACTGAAGTCCCCACACAGTCTGCCACTGACATGGTCACCAGTGCTTTTCCGAAACTATAAATTGGGTTGTGGGGGATCAGCTGTCCACAGTGTTAATGTTTCCTGTCATCCTCAGGTCCTGCCACTGACTTAAAAGGTGCCCTGCCGCCGCCCTGCCTGCCCCCACCTCTTCTAGGTCTCTAACTACCCCTGCCTTGTTTCTCTCTGGCCACAGGCTCCAAGTCCTTCTCCCCTAGACAGCCAGACAGCCAGCCAGACAGACAGCCACATAGCTTCATTTGTCACTTTGGTCTTGGCTGACATGCCTCCTATTTGTAGAGCCCTTTCCGGCCTCCTACCTCCAAGCACTGTTTTAATCACACTTTGTTTGCTTGCTTGCTTATTTTTCATTCAGTGCTCTCCAATGTTGTATTCTGGATTGCCCTTCATTCAACAAATATCTGTCAAATGTTTGCTAAGTCCGGGCTGTGGTGTAGTCCTGGAGGCCGGAAGTCAGTGAGATGGGGGAGCTAAGTTTAGATGGCACAGACTTTAAGGTCTCTGTGAGAGAATGGACTGCTGTACAGATCCTGATGAGATGAAGGAAAAAACACCAGGAATAACCAGAGGGAAGCCAGGTGTGAGCAAACAAACGTCCTGGGTGTAGGCTCTGAGTGGGAACGAACTAATGTCTTGTGTGTAGGCTCTGAGTGGGAAAGAAGGGTTGTAGCTGCGGAAGTGAACCAGCAGGACAGGAGATGTGGCTGAGGAAAGGCCAGAGGCCTCGCTGTGGAGTCCTGGAGGCCTGTGGGCCCTCAGCCTGGCCCACTTTAGGGAAGGCACTATCTGAAGTGACTTATAATTCATCTGGATCTCTCTGGCCCTTAGATGGAAATGGGTAGGGAGGGTCCCATTAGCCCAGGTAACCCTGCAGTGCCAGGAGGAGGGTGGCAAGACGTGTTGCATTCGGAATAGTTCTTTTTTAAAATGTATTTTATGTACAGGAATGTTCTGCCTGCATGTGTGTATGTATGTGTGAGAGTGTCAGATCCCCTAGAGCAGGAGTTACAGATAGTTGTTATGTGGGTTCTGGGAATTGAACCCAGGTCCTCCAGAAGAGCAGCCAGTGCTCTTAACTGCTAAGCCATCTCTCAAGCCCCAAGAATATTTCTTGAAGGTAGACTGAGCTCTCTCACCTTGTCTGGGACTCACTGCCTGAGGCTAGTTTGGTTTGACCCTGGGTGTGGTGGAAGAGATATCTAGACTCTCATCCTGAGGTAGGCTAGAGCAGACTTGCTCACATAACAGTGGCAGGGTCTTAAGAACAAGACTAGAAATACCAAAACTTCTGGAAACCTCCATTTAAAACTAGCACAGCACATGCTACTTTAGACTATTCAAAACAAGAGGTGAAGCCAGACCCTTCACTCCTGATGGAGGAGTGCAGAATCATATTGCAAAGTGTGTAAAGAGAACATTCATCAGAACCATCAACCCAAAGACATGAGGTAGAAGGATAAATGGGGTTTAGATGCAGGTGTGTTCAGCCTATAGCCAGTGGCCCTCATATCCCAGAATGACTATGTGGTGGGAGAGGTCCTTTCCTAGGGAGACAGAAACAAGGTCTTCCCCATCCATTTAAGATCACAACAACAAATCAAAATACAATTCCACCAAAGATAACCCAAAGAACCAATGAGCAATCTTTGCATCTAAAGCTTTTTAAGATGGGTTGCCCTCTCAAGAGCATAGGTAACCCCAACACTGCTGAACTGGAAAGTCTTTGCCCAGCACGGATGGCAGCTCCCTGTTCTGTTAACCTTACCTTGCCTAGATACTCTAGTTCCTTTCTGAGAGACCTCTGAGGCCATAGACATGCAGTGAGGGCCTAATGTCTGGGACAGCTGGCATCTCAGTCGAGGTCCAGCCTCTCTCTAGCTGCCCTTCTATGGCAGCAACATATCAACAGTGAGCAAGCCTGACTTAATGATGCTGGTCCCTTGCAAGCAGGCACCAGTAATCCACTCAATATGCTAGCTGGTTCACCCAGAAGACAGCATTCTACAACACTGTGTATGCACCCCAACACATTCAGAGGCCACAATGTCAGTTTGTAATGGCAGGAGTTTGGTCACCCTTGGTAGAAGGAGGACATGAGGGACTAGTAGCAATCTTTGCATCTAAAGAATACTGTGCCTTGACTTTCATCTCACACACACACACACACACACACACCACACACATACACACACACACACACCACACACATACACACACACCACACATACACACACACCACACACACACACACCACACACACACATACACACACCACACACACACACACCACACACACACACACACCACACACCACACACACACACACAC
>JADRCH010000090.1:524770-542604 GCA_019843965.1 Rhynchomys soricoides
TAATAATAATAGTAATAATAATAGTAATAATAATAGTAATAATAATAATAATAGTAGTAATAATAATAATAGTAATAATAATAATAATAATAATAATAGTAATAGTAATAATAATAATAATAATAATAATAGTAATAATAATAATAATTTTAAAAGATCCAAAAGACAAGAATACAAACAGGAACCTGTTCAGTCTCTCACCTCACTTGTCTATTACTGTTACTTTAACATTCAAATTACTTCTTTCACATCAAAGGGAAAATCATACTGCACTCCTGGTCCAGGAAGGTAGCTGTGAGCTTTATGATGATCTAGAACTCACATCTCCTCTCCTCATGCAGAGCTAGTCAGAAATGTGCCATGATTCTGATAGTGTCTCCATATGCTTTGCAGGCCATACTCAGTAGAGCCAACGGGCGGGATTCTTAACGTGGGGGAATCCATGCAACTGGAAGTGGACTTTGAGCCACAGACTGTGGGCGATCACAGTGGAAAACTCATCGTGACTTATGACACAGGTATGCTTCTTTTCTTTCCTTTTAACTTCAGTCCTACATAGTAAGAAGGGGCAAATGGAAAGACGAGGAAGCTAAAATCCCTTTGGTGGCCAAGTCTTGTAGAATTCCCATCTAAATGGCTGCCCTACCCTGAAAGCCCGAGGAATTCAGGACTCAGGAGGGAACCTACACCTAGAAGTCACAATGATGGGTGTAGGTTATGAATGTGTGTTTGAAAACTCGAAGATAACGTCTCCCGACCCCTGTGTGCTTTCCCTTTGATGTGTAACTGCATTTGTCTATTTTTAAAATGCATGTAAATCTCAGTTCAAAATATTCTTGTATGTACCCAGTAGTCTACTTAAAATCCAGTGGTCTTAATCCTTGCATCAATCAAGTGCTGTCCTTAATGAATATCTCACATAAATCCTGGACTGTATCTGTTGCCACTAACATGTTCTTAATGACCATATTCCATAATTCATCCCGGGAATTATATTGGGTTTTTGTTTTTTGTTTTGCTAATGTTTCACTTACAGCCACATAGACTGCTGTCTTTGGAAATATGCAGATGGCATATCGAGTAAAGACAGAAGTGCACAGCCAGAATAGAGCTAGCCATGACATCTAGATCACAGGTCAGAGTTGCTGTCTTTGTACCTTTATGTCAGAGCAAGACAATTCAAGCCCTTCCTTCCCTTACTACCCATGGTTAAATGGTCCTGGCTCCACCTTGGCCAACATGACACCCTCACACAGCCAGTGGCATAGTGGAATGTCTCACCTGTTTCTGTTAGCTGCAATTCACTGGCTGTCAACTAGAGACCCAAGGTGAACCCGCTTAAACAAAAAAGGAACCTTTTGACCCACATGAGTAAAAACTCTTGTCATAGCACAGCAGGACATGGCTTTCCAAAGCACCTGGGCCATTTTACATGGAGTCCACCAGCTGAGATTGCAGCCACCTCCCATTCTCAGCACTGATTGCCACTGTGTTCACCTTCAATGCACTAGACTTATAGACTGGGGTCAAAAGAACAGCTTCAATTTTGGTTTCTCTAATTTATGATGCAAAGCATCTTTTTAGGGATAACTGGCCATTCCTGTGTCGCTTGTTTGTTTAAATCTTTTGCTCATTTGTTTTTCTTTTATTATGCATTTGTAAGTAACCTAAGTAAACACTCTAAAGACAAGTTACTCATCAGAAAGATGTATGTTCATCTTTCTCCCAGTGTATAGCAGGCTTTTTTGTTTCTTCAGTGACAGTTCTTGATGAGTAAAAATTTTTTATTTTAAGAAAATCTGTTGCCATTTTGTTCTTCTTTTAAGATAAATTTTTGTTTTCTCCTTGCTAAGAAGTCAGCCTTTGCTATCCTGTGGTCGTGAATATATTCCATGTTTATGTCTACAAGCAATGTAGTTTTAGCTCCTATGCGTAGGCTTAATTGACTTAATTTTCTGTGAGAGCCCAGGTGTCACTTTCTTATGTACACTATCAGCTTCCCCCACTCTCATTACCTTGTTCCTGATCACTGTCACTAGTGGATACTCTGTGAGATTATAACAACTTCCCTCACTCCCTGGGTTTCTATGACTTTTAGTCTCTGTGGATGTTGGGTCTCTTTCAAATGCCTTTATTGACTTTACCAAAGATTATCTGGTCTTTATCTTTCTAATGTGACAATTGATTGAAAATGCTGCTTTCTGGTATAAATACAAATGTTCAATTCTGATAAATCACTGAGATAGATTTGCTAATATTTTGTTTGAGAGATTGGTGTTTGCTCTGGCTGGTTTTGTGTGTCAACTTGACACAAGCTAGAGTCATCACAGAGAAAGGAGCCTCAGTTGAGGAAATGCCTCCATGAGATCCAGCTGTGAGGCATTTTCTCAATTAATGATCAATGGGGGAGGGCCCAGCCTATTGTGGGTGGTGCCATCCCTGGGCTGGTGGTCCTGGGTTCTGTAGAAAAACAGGCTGAGGAAGCCATGAGGAAGCAAGCCAGTAAGTAGCATCCCTCCATGGCCTCTGCATCAGCTCCTGCTTTCAGGTTCCTGTCCTGACTTCCTTTGGTGATGAACAGCAATGTGGAAGTGTAAGCCAAATAAAAACCTTTCCTCCCCAACTTGTTTTTTGGTCATGGTGTTTCATGGCAGCAATAGAAACACTGATTAAGATAGTATTCAAATTTGTGAGAAAATAAACTATACTCTAATTTTCTTTTTACGTACTAGCTGTCTCAGGTTTTGGATTGATGAAACAAATTGATCTTTAAAAAAATACAAGTTTTGAGTGAACAGGAATTATTATCTTCTTTTATTCTTTGGAGAGCCCCTTTAAAGACTTGTGTTGTTTCTTCCCTAAATGGCTAAGAAGTTCTTTGTCAAAGCCATGCCTTTTTTTTTTCCAAGAGAGGTGCAGATTCTTAATTACTGGCTCATATTTCTTAAACCAATTTTAAGGATATTTTGTCATAATTTGAGATCTTAAGTTCCAAGCTCAGGATTGTTCAGAACAGACATTCATGGTCTCTGTGATGCTGGTAAGCCCACTGGTGCCCCTCCTTCCTCCTTACCTACGGGATCTATCACTGCAGCTTTATCAATTTTATTCACTTACATGGAGTGTCAACTTCTTGTTAATTTTCTTTATTCTTCACATTTTTCAAATCTTATTTATTTTTCTTATTATTTCCTCAAGCCTTACTTCTTGTAGTTGTTGTTCTCAGTCTTAGGGGGAATGTGTAGAACAGTGACTTTTAACATGTATTCTTTCAACATTTTATAATAAGTACATTTAAGACAACATTCTCTTATCTAAAGGTGGCTCTATTTTCAATGCATATATTTTAGTAGGCTTCATTTTCCTTAAAAGTTAAAGATTTAAAATCTGCTGGTTTTTTTCTTTTCTTAGAACCAAAAATTATTTAGCAAAACAATGAATAATAGTCAAACTCTTGGGAATTTTATAGCTAGTTTTCTTTTTGTATTTTTGTTTGTTTGTTTTTGATTTCTTCTTTAATTCTACCAGTGACAGAAAATGAATTCAATATGATTTTTATCTTTTTTGGCCAGATGGTTAAAGTTATTAAAATTCACAAGTATAATGATGGATTTAGCATTTCAATTTTTGTGCTATCAATTTTCACGTTGGCATTTTAAAACTATACTACTTGCTATGTACCCATGTAGTACTAATGTAACTTCCTGTTGAATTAACCATTTTATTATTATAAGATAGCTTCTTGTTAGTGAGAGAGCTGACATTACCCTCTACTTGGTCTGACATTTGTGCAGTAGATAAGCTTCCTTTTGATTAATGTGGGTATGCAATGCTCTTTTTAATCCTTTTGCTTTCAACTTTCCTATGTCTTCTTATTTAAAGTTTGACATTTAGAAGAATCAATCCCCAGGTGGATATTTTTTGGTTGACTCTGAAAATCATTCTTTTATTGTTATTATTTTATATTATTATTAAATCTTTACATTTGACCCTTTTATGGAGAGTAAGATTCCTGACACCTGACATATTTGGGTTGAAGTTGCTGACGACCACTGTGAGCACTACAATTATGAACACTGTGGGGAAAATGATTAATTGAATTTTAACTGCAACCTTCCTATTATTAGCTATTGGTGTCAATAGCTAGTGACATTTAGAAATGAGTGCTTATATATACTCAATCAATGATGTATGTTCCCATCTTGATATCCACAGATTTGTACAATATCATCTTTGGTTTTGTCAGCCCTTAAAAACGAATGTATCAGGGGGGAAAAAAGTGCCCTCAGAATTACTTTTCGATCACCACACACAGGATTTTAAGACAGGAGTTTGAAAGGGAACAACATGGGCTTTTGTCCTCACAAAATTGTTAGTTTTTGTTTTGAAAAACTTCCTTTTAAAATACTGCTCATTTCATTTTTAACTCATGCTTGTAATATGTTAATATATTTAAACATATATAACATAAAATGCTCTAATTTTAGAGTATAATTTATGAGTAAATGAATCCTCTTTTTATTTAATAATTTATTTACATTTCAAATGATTTCCCCTTTCCTGGTCTCCCCTTTGGAAATCCCCTATCCCATGACCCCTCCCCTGCCTCTATGAGGGTATTCTCCACCCACCCACCCACTTCCCTCTTCCCTCCCTGGCATTCTCCTATACTGGGGCATCTAATGCTCTCAGGTCCAAGGGCCTCTACTCCAACCGATAGTCAACAAGGCCTTCATTAGCCACATATGAGGCCAGCACCATGGGCCCCTCCATATGCATTCTTTGGTTGGTGGTCCAGTCCCTGGGAGCACTGGGGGGGGGGGGGCTGACCAGTTGACACTGTTGCTCCCTCCCCATGGGGCTGCAAACTCTCTCAGTTCCTTTAGTCCCTTCTCCAACTCCTCCATCTGGGACCCCACACTCAGTCCAACAGTTGCTGTGAGTTGAATCATGGGTGTTCTGAACTTTTGGGCTAATATCCACTTATCAGTGAGTACATACCATGTTTGTTCTTTTGTGACTGAATTACCTCACTCAGGATGATATTTTCAAGTTCCATCCATTTGTCTGTAAATTTCATGAAGTCATTGTTTTTAATAGCTGAGTAGTATTCCATTGTGTAAATGTACCACATTTCTGTTGAGGGACATCTGGGTTGTTTCCAGCTTCTGGCTATTATAAAAAACATGGCTGCTATGAACATAGTAGAGTATGTGTCCTTATTACATGTTGGAACATCTTCTGGGTATATGCCCAGGAGTGGCATAGCTGGGTCCTCAGGAAGTATTATGTCCAATTTTCTGAGGGTCCGCCAAACTGATTTTCAGAGTGGTTGTACCAGTTTGCAATCCCACCAGCAATGGAGGAGTGTTTCTCTTTCTGACATCCTCACCAGCATCTGCTGTCACCTGAGTTTTTGATCTTAGCCATTCTGACTGGTGTGAGGTGGAATCTCAGAGTTGTTTTTATTTGCATTTCCCTGATGACTAAGGATGTTGAACATTTCTTTAGGTGCTTCTCAGCCATTTGAGTTTCCTCAGTTGAGAATTCTCTGTTTAGCTCTGTTCCCCATTTTTTTTTTTTTGATAGGGTTATTCGGTTTTCTTTTTGAAAATGCTGTCTTGTTTCCACTGGATGGTTTTAGCTCCTTTGTCAAAGATCAAGTGACTGTAGGTGTGTGGGTTTATTTCTAGGTCTTCGATTCTATTCCATTGATCTACCTGCCTGTCACTGTACCAATACCATGCAGGTTTTTGTTTGTTTGTTTTATCACTACTGCTCTGTAGTACAGCTTGAGGTCAGGGATGCTAATTCGCCCAGAAGTCCTTTTATTGTTGAGAATAGTTTTTGCCATCCTGGGTTTTTTGTTATTCCATATGAATTTGCTTTTTCTAAGTCTATGAAGAACTGAGTTGGAATTTTGATGGGGATTGCATTGAATCTGTAGATTGCTTTTGGCAAGATGGCCATTTTTACTATATTAATCCTGCCAATCCATGAGCATGGGAGATCTTTCCATCTTCTGAGGTCTTCTTCGATTTCTTTCCTCAGAGACTTGAAGTTCTTGTCATACAGATCTTTCACTTGTTTGGTTAGAGTCACCAAGATACTTTATATTGTTGTGACTATTGCAAAGGGTGTCATTTCCCTAATTTCTTTCTCAGCCTCTTCATCCTTTGAGTATAGGAAGGCTACTGATTTGTTTGAGTTAATTTTATATCCAGCTACTTTGCTGAAGTTGTTTATCAGCTATAGCAGTTCTCTGGTGGAGTTTTTTGGGTCACTTAAGTATACCATCATATCATGTGCAAATAGTGATATTTTGATTTCTTCCTTTCGAATTTGTATCCCTTTGACCTCCTTTTGTTGTCTAATTGCTCTAGCTAGAAATTCAAGTACTATATTGAATAGATAGGGAGAGAGTGGACAGCCCTGTCTAGTCCCTGATTTTAGTGGGATTGCTTTGAGTTTATCCCCATTTAGTTTAATGTTGGCCACTGGTTTGCTGTATATTGCTTTTACTGTGTTTAGGTATGGTCCTTGAATTCCTGATCTTTCTAAGACTTTTATCATGAAGGGATGTTCAATTATGTCAAATGTTTTTTCAGCATCTAATGAAATGACCATGTGGTTTTTTTCTTTGGGTTTGTTTATGTAGTGGATTACATTGATGGATTTCTGGGTATTGAACCATCCCTGCATCCTTGGGATGAAGCCTACTTGATCATGATGAATGATTGTTTTGATGTGTTCTTGGATTTGGTTTTCGAGACTTTTATTATTTTTGCATCGATATTCATAAGGGAAATTGGTCTGAAGTTTTCTTTCTTTGTTGGGTCTTTGTGAGGTCTTGGAATCAGTGTAACTGTGGCCTCATAGAATGAATTAGGTAGTGTTGCTTCTATTTCTATTTTGTGGAATAGTTTGAAGAGTATTGGTATTAGGTCTTTGAAGGTCCAATAGAATTCTGCACTAAACACATCTGGTCCTGGGCTTTTTTTGGTTGGGAGACTATTTTAATGGCTGCTTCTGTTTCTTTAGGGGTTATGGGACTGTTTAGATGGTTTATCTGATCCTGCCTTTGGTATTTGGTATCTGTCTAGAAAATTGTCCATTTCATCCAGATTTTCCAATTTTGTTGAGTATAGGCTTTTGTAGTAGGATCTGATGATTTTTTTTAATTTCCTCAGATTCTGTTGTTATATCTCCCTTTTCATTTCTGATTTTGTTAATTTGGATACTGTCTCTGTGCCCTCTTACTAATTTGGTTAAGGGTTTGTCTATCTTGTTGATTTTCTCAAAGAACCAGCTCCTGGTTTTGTTGATTCTTTGTATAGTTCTTTTTGTTTTTACTTGGTTGATTTCAGCCCTGAATTTGATTATTTCTTGCCTTCTACTCCTCTTGGGAGTATTAGCTTCTTTTTGTTCTAGAGCTTTCAAGTATGCTGTTAAGCTGCTAGTGTATGCTCTCTCCAGTTTCTTTTTGGAGGCATTCAGAGCTATGAGTTTTCCTCTTAACACTGCTTTCATTGTGTCCCATAATTTTGGGTATGATGTACTTCCATTTTCATTAAATTCTAGAAAGTTTAATTTCTTTCTTTATTTCTTCCTTGACCAAGTTATCATTGAGTTGAGTGTTGTTCAGATTCCATGTGGGCTTTCTGTTTTAGTTGCCATTGAAGCCCAGCCTTAATCTGTAGTGATCTGATAGGAGACATGGGATTATTTCAATCTTCTTATATCTGTTGAGATTTGTTTTGTGACCAATTATATGGTCAGTTTTGGAGAAGGTACATGAGGTGCTGAGAAGGTATATTCTTTTGATTTAGGATGAAATGTTCTATAGATAACTGTTAAATCCATTTGGTCCATAACTTCTGTTAGTTTCACTGTGTCTCTTTTAGTTTGTGTTTCCAAGATCTGTCCATTAATGAAAGTGGGGTGTTGAAGTCTCCACTATTATTGTGTGAGGTGCAATGTGTGCTTTGAGCTTTAGTAAACTTTCTTTTATGAATGTGGGTACCCTTGCATTTGGAGCATAGATGTTCAGAATTGAGAGTTGTTCTGGGTAGATTTTTCATTTGGTGAGGATGAAGTGTCCTTTCTTATCTTTTTTGATGACTTTTGGTTGAAAGTCAATTTTATCCGATATTAGAATGGCTACTCCAGCCTGTTTCTTGGGGCCATTTGCCTGGAAAATTGTTTTCCAGCCCTTTACTCTGAGGTAGTATTTGTCTTTAGCATGGAGGTACATTTCCTGGATACAGCCAAATGCTGGGTCCTGTTTATGGATCCAGTCTGTCAGTCTATGTCTTTTTATTGGGGAATTGAGTCCATTGAGGTTAAGAGATATTAAAGAATAGTGATTGTTGCTTCCTGTTATTTTCGATGTTGTTTCTATGTATGTGTGGCTATCTTTTTTTGAGTTTGTTGAAAGATTACTTTCTTGCTTTTTCTAGGGTGTAGTTTCCCTTCTTGTGTTGGCATTTTACATCTATTATCCTTTGTAGGGCTGGGTTTGTGGAAAGATATTGTGTAAATTTGGTTGTGTCATGGAATATCTTGGTTTCACCATCTATGGTAATTGAGAGTTTTGCTGGGTATAGCAGCCTGGGCTGTTACTTGTGTTCTCTTAGGGTCTGTATGAGATCTATCTAGGATCTTCTAGTTTTCATAGTCTCTGGTGAGAAGTCTGGTGTAATTCTGATAGGTCTACCTTTATATGTTACTTGGCCTTTTCCCCTTACTGCTTTTAGTGTTCTTTCCCTGTCTTGTGCATTTGGTATTTTGGCTATAATGTGACGGGATGAATTTCTTTTCTGGTCCAATCTATTTGGAGTTCTGTAGGCTTCTTGAATATTTATATTCATCTCTTTCTTTAGGTTAGGGACATTTTCTTCTATAATTTTGTTGAAGATATTTACTGGTCCTTTAAGTTGGGAATCTTCATTCTCTTCTATATCTATTATCCTTAGGTTTGGTCATCTCATTGTGTCCTGAATTTCCTGGATGTTTTGTGTAAAGAGCTTTTTGCATTTTGCAGTTTCTTTTACTGTTTTGTCAATATTTTTTATGGTATCTTCTGCACCTGAGATTCTCTCTTCTATCTCTTGAGTTCTGTTGGTGATGCTTGCATCTATGACTCCTGATCACTTTCCTAGGGTTTCTATCTCCAGGGTTGTCTCCCTTTGTGATTTTTTTTTATTGTTTCTATTTCCATTTTTAGATCCTGAATGGTTTTGTTCATTTCCTTTGCCTGTTTGATTGTGTTTTCCTGTATTTCCTCTTTAAGGGCTTCTAGTTGTTTACCTGTGTTCTCTTGTATTTCTTTGAGGGAGTTATTTATTTCCTTCTTAATGTCTTCTATCATCATCATCATGAAAAGTGATTTTAAATCTGAGTCTTCCTCTTCTGGTGTGTTGGGGGTATCCAGGGCTTGCTTTGGTGGGAGAACTGAGTTCTGATGATGCCAAGTTGGCTAGGTTTCTGTTCCTTATATTCTTAACCTTGCCTTTCGCCATCTGGTTATCTCTAGTGTTAGCTGGTCTTGTTCTCTCTGACTGTGGCTTGTCCCTCTTTCAGGCCTTTTAGTCAATACTCCTTGGAGACCAGCTCTGTCTCAGAGGAATTTGGGTTTGGAGAGCTGTGGTACAGGATCAGCTCTGGGGTACAGGCAGAAACCAGAAGGATCTTGTCCCCAGCTGTTCCTTGGTTCCTATGTCCTGATGGTTCTGCTAGGGTCCCTCTTGATTGAGGAATGTGAACTAAAGTGGTGGTTTTCCTGTGCTCAAAGATGTGTCAGCACTCCTGGGAGACCAGCTCTCTCCTGGCACTGAGTATGGAACCCTGTGTCAGGGTATCAGCTCCCTGACCTCAGAAGGAAACCAGAAGACCACTCCTCAGTCCCTGTGTCCTGAGGGTTCTGGGCAGGTCTCTCTGAGTGGAGGTGCTGGTCTTACCCCTGATCATAGGCTTGTCCACACTCCTGGGAAGGTAGCTCTTTCCCTGTGCTATTTGGGTATGAAGCCCTGTGGCACAGACCACAGGTGTAAACTGGAAGGCTCCTGTCCCAGGCTGTTCCTTTGTCCCAGTGTTCTGCAGATTCCTGCTGAGCAGTGGCACCCTCTTACCTCCACTCACAGGCTTGTCCATACTCCCTAGATATTAGCCTTCTCCCTGCACTATTTGGTTATGGAGCTCTGTGGCACAGACTGGGGTCCCCAGCCGCAGAAGGAGACCGGACGGCTGCTGTCCCAGGCTGCTGGTAGGTCCCTGTGTTCTGGAGGTTCCGGGCAGATCCCTATGAGCAGAGGTACTGGCCTTACTCCCTGATCACAGGCTTGTCCACACTCCTGGGAGGGTAGCTCTTTCCCTGCACTGTTTGGGTATGAGTAAATGAGTTAAATGTGTTGCCGTACAATTTAGAAAAGTTTTGTAAGTTTTGAGATTAGTCATTTTAGATGTTCACAAGATAGAGTCAAAACTTTAAAAGCCAGTCACAATCTGATTCAGTTACAATCCAGGCCAGTCACTGTGTAACCCAGTCACAATCTAATCCAGTCACAGTCTAATCCAGTCACAATCTGATCCAGTCATAGTATAATCCAGTTAATCCAGAATCAAAATCAAATTCACTTACAGTCTAATTCAGTCACAGTCAAATCAAGTCACAATCTAACCCAGTCACAATCCAATCCAGTCACAATCAAGTCCATTCCCAACCTAATTCAGTCACAATCTGACACACTCACAATCTAACCCAGTCACAATCCAATCCAGTCACAATCTAACCCAGACACAATCCAATCTAGTCACAATCTAATCCAGTCACAGGCAACACAGTCCAGGTTTTAAAAGGGGAAATTGGAGCCCTATGAAACTGAGTGGCTTCCTGAAGGTCACATATCTCATCCAACATCCAATTAGAACACAGACATGGACTCTGAGCCCTGAGAACTGTCTGTTACACCCCCACTCCCATCCTAGGGCCATCTCCCCAACCTCTTGTATTGCTACACAACCACTTTCCTCTTTCATTTGCTGGCTTTGAAATGCAAGCCATTCTCACAGAGGGCCTGGATTCCAGTTTCCTTTCTTAGAAGTATTTGAAGTGATACCTATGCTTACACTGACACTCCTGTGCTGAAGGAAAGGTAGTCTGAGCCACAGTGAATATTTTGTGTATTGAAGTTTAGCTAGTCTTGGAAAGGTTCATGTCCATGTCCTAAGGTACTTCTGCCAACTGCGGTAAATGAACGATCTTCTGAAAATTGAAGACAGTATTGATTGAATAAAATGAGCTGCTGATAAGAACATGCTTTTATCTGTGTGGTAGGTTATCAATGTCCAGAACCTTCCATTAGTGGAGAGCAGTAATGACTGCCTAAGCACAGGCCCCATGGAGCCCTTCCAGGCAGCCGTGGTCATTGTCTTCCCTTGTCACTGCGAAATCACGAGACTGAGCCCTCTGCAGCTGCTTGAATTGTGGATTGATTTCAGGACGGACATTTAATATGGGTCATTGATGAATAGCTTTTCTTTATGCTTCCTCAAACAAGGTTCTAGAAGAAAGATCACTGAATTCTCCTCAGCGGGAAGTGCTCAATCATATTTCCAACAGTTGTATTTGTCCTGTCAGCTGTGTCCTTCCCCTGGACGTGTTCTTGATAAACCACAGCTTCCAGTTCTGTGCTTTCTATGACAGAGGTTTGAGCCAGTGCCCTGGTACTTAAGGGAGTCAAATATAGTGCTTCTCAAATGCCTGATATTTGCTCACTCACATTTGCCTGGACCAGAATTCTCTCCTCATCCTTCCCCCTCTTTGTCCTTGGAGTGTTGATACATAGTAAAATTGAGTTGGCTAAGGCAGCTGCTTTTTCTCAGATATGATTAAGTTACCTTTAATTGTATACTCATTCCTGCAGAAGAAATTACACATGGAATGTCTCAAAGTTATACTGATAAGAGCAAAATAAAGCAATCGGCATGTGGTAGCCCTGTCCATGTGGGAGGTTCAAGGCCAGTCTAGGCTCTATCTTAAGTTCTAAACCAGGAAGACTGCAACAAAAGCAAGACACCATGTGCAATACTGTTATAGCATGTCTGACACATGTACAATAGTGTCATTGTATGTCTGACACGTGTGCAATAATGTCATTGCATGTCTGACATATGTGCAATAGTGTCATCGCATGTCTGACACATGTGCAATAGTGTCATCGCATGTCTGACACATGTGTAATAGTGTCATCACGTCTGACACATGAAAAAGTGTCATTGCATGCCTGACACATATGAAATAGCTTCATTGCATGTCTGACCTATGTGCAATGGTGTCATTGCATGTCTGATTCACTCTTATCTGCTGCAGCCATCCACTGCCTCTGGCTTTTCTGAGATTGTCCCTGAGCCTTTGGGGGAGGGGTGTGGTATATATTCTCATTTAAACCTTAGCACTCCACTGTCTCTTATTTTCTGCATGACCAGCTGTGGATCTCTGCGTTAACTCCTAACCCCAGTTGAGGAGCCATTGACAATGATGGCTAATGGGGGTCAGGGAGGAGATTCCCTTTTTTTCCCCAGTGATGCAGCCTCCGAGCGCCTACCCATGCTCAAGTAGATGCCCTACACACGTGCATATACAGGTAGCACTAAGAGAACTCAGTGGGGTTTTAAAAAATGAGCACAGGAAGTAGGGAGGGAAAAGTGGTAGGGAGGGAACTTGGAGGAAGGGACTGGAAGAAGGATTTGATCAAAACACGCTATATACACGTATGAAAGTCTCATATTTGTGTCAAATAAATCTGAGAAGTGGAAACTAGCACCCGACCCACAGGACAAACAGACAGCTCAGTGTCTTAAGTCCTGAAACCTTCAGCTGAGTATTAGGAAACTTTATGCAATCTGAGGGCTCCTAGAGACGAGTGGTATAAAGAAGCATATAGAAAAGACATTCTGCATGGCTACAGGAGGTGGCCACTTCAGGCTCCATACCTGCTAGGAGTCTCAGCTAGAGTCACCATCATAGATTCCCTGGAATCTCCCAGTGGAGGGATCAGCACACCAACCCACTCACAAAGCTTTCCATCCAAAATTTGTCCTGACTACAAGAAGTGCAGAGACAAAGATGGAGCAGAGTCTGAGGGAATGGCCAGCCAATGGCTGGCTCAACTTGAGACCCATCCCATGAGCAAGAACCAATCCCTAACACCATATTAATGATACTCTGTTATGCTTACAGACTAACTGAGAGGCTCCACCCAGCAGCTGACCAAAACAGATGCAGAGATTAGCAACCAAACATTAGACAGAGCTTGGGGAGGTGTGTGGAAGTGTTTGGGAGAAGAGCTGAGGGACCCAGAGAGGATAGGGACGCCAGAAGAAGACCAGCAGAGTCAACTAACCTAGACCTTTTGGTGCTCCCGGAGACTGAACCACCAACCAAAGATCACACATGGGCTGGACCTAGACCCCCTACCCCTGCACATATGTAGCAGAGGTACAACTTGGTCTTCATGCGGGTTCCCCAACAACTGGAATGGGGGCTGTCCTTAACTCTGTTGCCTGCCTGTGGATCCTGTTCCCCTAACTGGGCTACCTTGTCTGGCCTCAGTAGGAGAGGGTGTGCCTAGTTGTATAGTAACTTGATATATCAAGGTGGGTTGGTACCCAGAGAGGCATCCTCTTTCTTAGAAGAGGAAGGGGGAGGGGAGGAGCTGTGTGAGGGGGCAACTGGGGGGCTGTAATCAGGATATAAAGTAAGTAAATAAATAAATGGAAAAAGACATTCATCAGTAGCCCATATTAAATGTCCTTCCTGAGATTAGTATCCACAGAACAACTTCATTGGACATAAAATAAAAGATATTTTTGCTGAACATTTGGTTACCTGGATGAGCTAGAGAAATAGGAACCAATGCCAGGTGAGGTTCTTGTCCCTGTAAAGGTGACATTAACCAATGGCAGAGTCGGGAAATGGAGCTGTGGGCCTGCTCAGCATTTTTAGAGCATTTTGTCTCCTGCTGCAGAGGAGATATTTCAGTTTAGGAGCCAGACGTTGGTTGGTAGGCTTTTCTCCCAAACGCAAGATGATGGATGGGTTATTATTAGACACATAAACATATCCAACGATCATAAAGCTGGTTCTTCACAAGGCAGCTTACCAGTCATTTGCATGTTTTATTTTGTTCTACCTTCTATAGATATAAAGGAATTCTTCTCTATCCCTGTGAAGGCTAATAAAGAGATACTGGCAAGTGATACAGTGAGCGATTGAATGTGATGCACTTCGCAAGTGGAACACCTAAATAACATCTGTCTGAGCATCTGTGCAAACTCACTTCCGTGAATTCACTTTCCACTGCATGCCCACCAGAATTATGATATGCCATTACAATTAGAATGTTTAGAGACTTAGCTGTATAAAAAGCAAATATTTTAACATGGCTGAAGAGTGAAGAGAAACCTTCTCAGACCTACTTTTCCTTTCTCTATTCTTTATTCCGTGGTTTAGGATAGGAATCTTTGGTTGTCACAGACGTTTTATGGGGGAGATTCTCACAGCATTGGGTATTAGCATTTAAAGAGACACTAGAGGACTTTGCCCTAGGGATAGAGAGGGCCCCAGACAAGGCCTGCCACTGAGCTGTATCTCCAACCTACAGGGCATTTCTTCTTTTTTAAAATTTCTTTTTACGTTTGAGATTATAACATCATCATTTCCCAGTTTCCTTTCCTCCCTCCAAGCCCTCCTGTTACCTTCTCTTACTCTCTTTCAAATTCATGGTCTTTTCCCCCTTTAATTGTTTCTACATGCATGTGTGCATGTGTGTGTACGTGTGTGTGTGTGTGTGTGTGTGTGTGTGTGTGTGTCCTAAATTTTAAGCAGCTCAGTCTGTATACTGTTACTTGTGTGTATGTTTTCAGGGCTGAGCGTTTGGTATTGGATAACCTGTTGGTGCGATCCTCCCTGGGAAGGACGATTTCTCCCACTCTGAGCATTCCTTAGTGACCTGGAGTTCTTTGTGTAGGGTTGAGGCCTCATGGTCCTGTCCATGGTAACATGTCCACTGTTGTTCTAGTTCAGCTCCTCTTTAGGCAGTCATGTTGGTGAGACTTTATGTGTGTAGCTTCTGACATTATTACTAGGAAACACAGTCTCACAGCAGATTCCCTATCCTCTGGCTTTTACGGTCTCTCTGCCCTCTTTCCATGATGTTCCCTGAACCTTAGGTGTGGAAGTTGTTTTATAGATGTATTCACTGGGACCAGACTCCTGCCTTTTGACTTGTCATGGTTTTGTGTATTAGTCTCCATCTCGTGCAAAAAGAAGTTTCCTTGATGAGACATGAGGACTACACATATCTGTGGGTATAAAGACGAACATATAGAATGGGGTTAGGGATTATGCTAGTTTGGTAAAGTGCCAGTTGTAAGGTCTCCTTCAAGAGCTATGGGCTTACTACTAGCCCTGGGTAGGTGGCTAGGTTACCAGTACCAGGCAGGATTTCCCTCTTGTTGAGTAGCTCTTCAGTCTAATTAGAGAGGTGTTGGTGACCATTCAAGCCACTACTTTACCCTGAGGGCTATTGTGTCATGCTGGACATTGTTGTGGTTCATAGGACTGTTGTTTGCCCCTCTCCTTTAGAAACTGGCATGGAGCCCTCTGGTACCACGAAAGCTAGACCTCAGGGAGGAGGCTTTCAGGTCAGTTCCAGCTCAGGGACCTCTGACCCCTGTCTGAAGCACATAGCATCTTCAGCAATAGGAACTAGCCTTCTACTTCTGGGGGGCAACAAAGGGCAATAGTGATAGTCTACAGTGTTTGGGGATCTATTGGACCACCCTGGTCAATAACTCAAAAGGGGAGTTTTGAGTGTCCTAGTGTTGGGGGTTTTGTTAGATTGTCTTTGGCTTTTGGAGGGAGCATTGTCAGCTCAGATGGGAGAATTCCATTTAAGCTATATATGAATGTATATATACTGACTTGTATAGGATTTTACTTAGATAATTAATAGTATGTTCCCTTATAAGTTTTTCATACATTCTTACTCTTTTCCTGGATGTATCCCCGCACTTCTTAGGTAGACCCCCCTTTCCCATTTCCCTGGTCAGATCACTTGTACCCTGCTATGTCTTCTCTATTTTTCCCCAAACATGGCACATGGCAATGGTTCTCCTCCTCCTCCTCTTCCTCCTCTCCTCCTCCTTCTCTTCCTCCTCCTCCTCTTCCTTTCCTTCCTCCTCCTCCTCCTCCTTTCCTTCCTCCTCTTCCTCCTCCTTCTTTTCTTCTTCTTTCACTTCTTGATTTCTGTAGTCACTCCTGAATATATTCTCATATCTTTCATTTGGAGCAACATGTGATTCCTATCTTTCTGGGTTTGGGTTACTTCACTCAAAATCATATTTTATAATTCCACCCATTTATAGGGCTAGGCCCTGAGGAAGGATGTGGGAACTAGAGGAGATGTCTTTACCTCGTTCCATCTCAGAAAGGAGTGAGTGTACAAACCCAGGGAATGCTAATGACTAAACCTAGGTAAAACCAGAGCTTGAACCCAAGCTCCGGGCATGCACTAAGTCACCTGCACTGCCTTTGGTTCAAACACTGTCAATTTTAGTCTTATCACTGACGTGCTAGATTTATGGTTTGAATTTGAAATTCATGGTGCCCAGTGGGTGTTTGGGAAGGCCTGTTAGGAGATGGAGCTTCCGTAGAAGAGGGGGCCACTGGGAGGAAGGTCTTGAGGTTTTATGACCCAGCCTCATCTCCTGTCAGCTCTCTGATTCCTGACTATGGATGTAATATGTCCAGTTGTTTCAGTCTCCTGCCTCTATGCCTCCCCAACCGTGTGGACTATATCTCCTCTAGCTCTGAATAAATCTCTCCTCACGTAAGTAATGTCCTGTCAGATATTCAGTCATAGTGGCAAGCGAACAGCCGCTCTCATAGCTGGTGAGCTCAGATTGCTCCATTTTAGCTTCATAAAGAAAGGGTACTGAGAAGTTTGCAGTGAGCAGAATGCATATAACGGTGATAATTTGACTCTGCTGTGGCCGAGATATGAGCAGTGCTCATGCACCCTCCCTGCTAGCTTTTCCCTTGAGACTCCATGCCTCCCCACACATTTTCTTTCACATACCTACATCCTCGGTTATCTCCAAGTTCTGAAGCCGCGGTAAGGAATGCATGGTGTATCCAGCCAGCTTCACATTTAGTTTTGGAAAATTAGTTTTGCTCATGTTTGCCTTTGCTTGATTGATAGTAGTGAATCTGGCAAAATGTAATGTGATGCTTTCCACGAAATTTATTTTTTCCTGGGACATAACAAATGATTCTTGCACAGCAGCACCCAACCCCAGAAACTGAAGCAGAGTGGGAAGAGGGAGTCCAAGGACACAGAAAGTGCCAGCATAGATGCATAAAGCCTCTGCATCCCCACAAGCATGCCACCACCTCCATCCTATGCCTCTTAGATAGCTAGGGTGTGGAGGACCCTTTAGGCAAAAGCATATCAAAACAAGTATCCTAACAGTTTGGAGACAAAAGAGGAGAGCTGTCACTCCCTCCTTGTCTTAGTTACTCTTCTATTGCTGTGACAGAGACACCAACACCAAGGCAATTTGTAGAAGAAAGCATTCATTGGGTTCTCACAGTTACAGAAGGTGAGTCTACCAAGACCATCTCGGAAGGGAGTGTGACAGTAGGCAGGCAAGTAGGGATGATGCTGGAGTAGCAGCTGAGAGCTCACATCTTGAGACACAAGCTTGAGGTACACACCCATAGTCAGAGAGAGAGAGAGAGAGAGAGAGAGAGAGAGAGAGAGAGAGAGAGA
>JADRCH010000090.1:542614-556358 GCA_019843965.1 Rhynchomys soricoides
AGAGAGAGAGAGAGAGAGAGAGAGAGAGAGAGAGAGAGAGAGAGAGAAAGAACTGGAAATGGGCTTTTGAAACTTCAAAGCCCACCCTCCAGTGACACACCTTCAACAAGGCCACACCTCCCAATCCTTCAAAACAGTGCCATCAGCTGGGGACTAAGCATTTCAATCTACGAGCATATGGGGCCCATTCTCATTTAAACTACCACACTCCTCTTCTATGGATCTGATGAATGATGGAAAGTAGCAGGAAAAAAAAGTTCTTGGAAAAAGATATTATTGTTTTTCTGGCTAGGCACATTGTTGTAGTGAGCAAGTCAACCTGATCACACTCATTTGTGGGATCTGTGGATTGGTGTGAGATAGCCCCTTCAGTCTCTTATCTTTCGATTGTTTTTTTTTTTTAATACAGAAAACCTCAAATTGCCACAGAAGCAGAACAAGTAAAACCATGGTATATAATGCATATTAGCTTTAATTCACCTCAATATGTTTCCACACAAGTTTCTTTGAAGGACTCTTTTTTTATATCTATAACTAAAATATAAGTTTGAAGCCACCTTGTTACCTTTTCTAATCTAATGTTCACATCCTGTGTATGGGACTTTATTTTCTTCCTATACGTTTGTATTATTCCACATGATGTGTTATACTGTCACTCCATCTTTAAATATCACAGAATATAATGCATACCACCCTCCACCTTGATTTATTCACTCAGTGATACGATTTACAGATTTAAGTGTATAGGCACACACAGTATAGTATATTATGTGCTGTTAATGTTGCGTGTGTATATGTACATGTGTGTGGAGGCCAGAAGTCGATGTCGGGTGTCTGTTTATTGTCCTCCATATTATTATTATTTGAGACAGGTTCTCTCATTGACCCTAGAGGCACCAATTGCCTAGACTGGCTGGCCAGTAAGCACTGAGGATCTGCCTGTCTCCGCACCTCCAGTGCTGAGATTACAGGCGCACACCACCATGCATGGCTTTTACATGGACCCTGAACTTAGGTCCCCATGGCTGTACAGCAGGCACTTGACTGAGCAAGCCAACTCCTCAGACCTCCAAGATGCCATGTGTTATCTCTTCTCCTACAGGATATTTAGGCCCTTCCTGATTTTACTGTTATTACAGACAATGCTGCCCAGAGCATCCTTGTACAATAGCCTACCACTGGATGAGATTTTCTTTTTGAATAAATACTTACAGGTACAATTGCTGGCTGACAAAGATAGGATGCTTTTCTGGGTAGTAACTTGACTCAAGCGACTGTACCAATTTACATTTTCCTTAGCAGCAATACACGAGAAGTTCTGTTCTCCACATCTTTACCAATACAGTACCATAAGGAAGCTGTCAAACTGTTTAACTTTTGTTAGCATGCTTGATTATGGGATGGAATCTCAGTTTACATTTATTCTATTATTGGGCTGTGCAGCAGTTTTACATGTTTATTGTAAGAACAACAACAACAATAATTCACTAAAGATTTTGGATGGGTAATATAGTCATACACTTAAAAAACTGAAACATTGCCAAAGTATAGATTTAGGATTCTTGCTTTCACATGTTCTCATTTACCCAGCCCGCTATCATTTTATTGGTTTCTTGAACAGTTTTTATGCAAATAAATGCAATGTGAATGCATGGCCTCTTCCTTCTGCACACAGAATATGAAATACAAATAAATTGTTCTGCATATTTTTTCTATCTAATAATACATCTGTAGATCCTTCCTCAAGTCTGTGTGCATTTTATACACATGCTGAGCACTGCTTTCAGAGGGACAGTGTTCTTCTGACCCATAAGTCACATCCTCACTCCGGGCTTACTAACAACACTCAGCTCCTCTCAGGACACGTTCCCAAGAGTGAGACACAGAGCCAGCAGTATGGCAATTTTGGTTGGATATTGATCCACATTGCCAAACTCATGCCAGGAATGGAGACGGGTGGACCATTTTATGCTTCCTTCCCCTCTGACAAGAAACTACTTTTTCAAACTTTTTTTTCTTTTGGCCAATTTAGTGTCTATATTTGTGCTGTGAGAGTGCTAATACATAAGCTCATTTTTATTTGTGTGTCTTTTATTAAAGCAAATGTGTGCATATTTTCAGTATACATAGCATCGATTTATATTTCCAGCTTTGTAACCTTATCCTGATCTATTGAACCACCGTCTTGATTTTTGAAGCTGTATTTTTTTCTTTTTAGTAGGTTTTAAGATTTTTTCACACAATATATTTTGATCACATTCAGCATCTCCTCTATCTTCTCTCAGACCCATCCTCTTCCCTCCCCATCCAACTTTGTGTCCTCTTAAAACAAAAACCGTCAACCATGGTTTGTGCTACCTGTGTGCTCAGGCATGTGTTGTCACCTGCCAGTGTGTGTTAGTTCTACCAGGGGGCGTACCCCTAATGTAGACTGACTCTCCTTCCCAGGCAGCAAACAACTGCCAACAGATCCTTATCCAGGATTCCCTGCCTACCCTGCCTCCGAACCCGGGATGTTGTCTGGTATTAGCTTGGGCAGGCCTTGTGTGTGCTGCCATAACTGTTGTTAGTTTATATGTGCAGCTGCCCCGATGAGTCTGGAAAACACTTTCACTGAAGCCATCCACTACCTCTGGCCTTACAATCTCGCTGCCCTTTCTTCTGAGGTGATCCCTGAGCCTTAGGATAAACAGGCAATATGATATAGACGTCCCATTTAGGGCTAAGAATTCCACGGTCTCTTATTTATTCTTTGTACTTTGGCCAGTTGTAGGTCTTTGTGTTAATTACCATCTACCAAATGGAAGCTTCTTTGAGGAGGAATGAGAGGTGCACAGATCAATAGGTACAACACCAGTTGAGTCATTAGAAGTCGGTTTAATACTATGCTCACTTAGAGTAATAGTAGTAGGTTCCTACTAGGGTCTACGACCTATCCAGCCACAGTTTCTTTAGTATTTGGATATTCTCCATCGGATGATGTTCTGGCTGGTTTTGTGTGTCAACTTGACACAGCTGGAGTTATCTCAGAGAAAGGAGCTTCAGTTGAGAAGATGCCTCCATGAGATCCAGCTGTAAGGCATTTTCTCAATTAGTGATCAAAGGGGGAGGGCCCCTTGTGGGTGGTGCCATCCCTGGGCTGGTAGTCTTGGGCTCTATAAGAAAACCAGCTGAGCAAGCCAGGAGAAGCAAGCCAGTAAGGAACGTCCCGCCATGGCCTCTGCATCAGCTCTTGCTTTCTGACCTGCTTGAGTTCCAGTCCTGACTTCCTTTAGTGATGTACGGCAATGTGGAAGTATAAGCTGAATAAACCCTTTCCTCCCCAACTTGCTTCTTGGTCATGATGTTCGTGCAGGAATAGAAACCCTGACGAAGACAGATGAATAACTACTAAAGATTTTCCTCTTCTGTAAGGTACCTCTTCTCTCAAATGATGGCGTCTTTGCTGTAGAGAAGCTCTTTAGTTTTATGAGGCCCTGTTTATTAATTTCTCCTCTTTATGCCTATGCTCCTAGGGGCATGTTCAGAAAGCCCTTTCCTGTGCCAGTGAGTTCAAACCCTACTCTGTCCTCTATCAGATTCAGGGCATCAGGCTTTCTAGACTTTTTAAAAATGTGTTTTCAATTTTGCAAATTTGTTCAGCATCAATGAAGGACATATCACTTCTTCCTTTGATTCACGATATGTTTAAACCAAATGCAGACAGGCTTTTGTTTAAAAGCAAAGAGAGTACTAGAAAAGGATCCAGAAAATGAAAGACACTCTGCCTTTGAAGGAATGCTCATAATCCTGGAGGCAAACTCTTCAGCTGAAATTAGGAAGGCTGGAGGCTGAAGAACGGCATCATTTAAGTGCTGAAGGAAACCAAGGTTAAACTGGGGCATTTTAGCATTCCAGTATCCTTGAAAGGTAAAAACAAAATAATGACATTTGCAGACAAAAATTTAAAAACTGAAAAAAAATTCTATAGACTTCATGGTTGTCATATCTTCTCTTGGTCAGGCTGAAGATTACATTCCATCATTTTTAAGTTGCTGCTGTCTCAGTTAACACATCAAGTATAACTCTATTCTTTTTTTAAAAAAATATTAATTATTCACTTTACATGCCAATCGCACCCCCTCACCCCTTCTCTCCTCCCTGTCCTGCCCTTACAAGTCCTTCCCCCCATTACCATTTCTCTGAGGAGAAGGGGAAGTTCCCCTCCGGTACCACCCTACCCTGGGACACCCAGTTACAGTAGGCCTAAGCACATCCTCTCCCACTGAGGCCTGTCTAGGTACTCCAGGTAGGGGAAGGGGATCCAGTGGCAGGCAACTGAGTCAGACAGTCTCCACACCAATTGTTAAGAATTGTTAAAGATCAAGTTGCACATCTGCTACAAATGTGTAGGGGACTTGGGTTCAAACTTTGCATTCTCTTTGGTTGGTGGTTCAGTCCCTATGAGCCTCCACAGGTTCAGGTTAGTTAGAAGATGTCTGTAGGTCTTCTTGTGGTGTCCTTCACCCCTCCAAGCTTGCTCAATCCTATCCCACACTCTCCCACAAAATTCCCTGAGCTCTGCCTGATGTTTGGCTGTGACTCTGCTTCTGTTTCCATTGCTGCTGGATGAAGCCTCTCAGGAGACAGTTATGCTAGGTTCCTGTCTGCAAGCATAGCAGAGTATCATTAATAGTGTCAGGGGTAGGCTCTCTTACATGGGATGTGTTTCAAGTTGGGCTAGTCGTTCCTTCAATCTCTGCTCCATCTTTATCCCTGTGCATGTTATAAGCAGGACAAATTTTGGGTTGACGGTTTTGTGAGGGGTCTATTCTTAAAGAGGATGTCTTGTCTTTCTCTGCTTTCAGGATGTTGTCTTCGATTTCCTGTGGTTTTGTTGTAATATATTTAGGTATACATTTCCTCTAGTCTACCCTATTTTCATTCCCCTGGGTTTTGGAACTATCAACTGATATCCCTAATTCCAGGAAACTCTTAGCCATCATCTCTAGAAATATTGCCTTGGCCAGACGTGACCACCTCCACCCTGAGGTCCCCAAGAGTCCCCTACACTCACCTTATTCCCTCGTGCTGCCTTTATATTTTGTCAACTAGTTTATCTTCACTGATTTCTTTTGTCAAAATCAAAATTCTCTTACTATGGATATCCTTCAAAGGTTTTTATCCTCCTTTGCAGCCTTTTTTAAAAAAAATTAGGCCATTTTATTTTATTTTATTATTTGTTATCTTTACGTCTTAGAGTATGACTATGTTCCACATTTTAGATTCTTTCTTAGTCTCCCATTCTCTGGGTACAGCTCCCACACCATCCATTGGTTTCTATGAACATGCTAAGTGTGGTTGGTGTGTGGTCTCTCTCTGATGGTGCCTGGTGTCTGGTGTTCACATTACTAGTTCTAACACGTGAGGCTTCAGTTCTTTGCAAGCATCGTTACATTTCTCTCTGTGCTGTTGGAAAATTGACAATTCTGGATGTAGATGCCTTCCTCTACAGCAGTAGCTCTCAACCCATGGGAGATGCAACCCCTTTGGGAGTCAAACACCCCCTTTTCACAGAAATTGCCTAAAACCATCAGAAAACACAGAGATTTACATTATAACTCATAACAGTAGCAAAATTACAGATATGAAGTAGCAACAAGATAATTTTATGAGGGAAGGGTCACCGCAACGCGAGGAGCTGTATTAAAAGGAAGGTTAAGAACCACTGCTCTAAAGGAAATGAGTTGTTTCTCCACTTTATCCCAGGTCGGAATCAGCGAGTGACATAAAACTCGAAGCTTGAAGTGTTCTGTAAGGTGTAGGCGATTTCAGCAAGACAGTCTGATAGTAAACCATGGAGATGGAGGGCCATCTCTACCCGGTTTAGCTTCATTTGAGGGTGTAGTTCTTTTAGTAACAGAATTTACAGGAAAGGTCTTCTTTTTATCTTGTCTATTAACACAAAATGGAGCTCAATGTCATCCACACTTAAAATATGCAAATGAGAACAGTGAGTTTTCACCAGTTGTTAAATTTCACTCCCCAGAAAGTCTGAATTTTTTTTTATGAGGGATGTCCATGGAAATATGGGCAACTCTTACCTCTAAACTGCAGGACTAGGTTTTTGTGAAAAGAATGAGACATTTCGCTTTCTTTGTGCATGGTTTTATAGTGTTTAAACTTTTATTATCTGTCTATCAATCAATCTATCTATTTATCATCTATTTATTGGTCTACATCTATCTATCTATCTACCTATTATCTATCACCTATTTATTGGTCTTCATCTATCTATCATCTATTTATTGATCTACATCTATCTATCATCTATCTATCATCTATTATCTATTTATTGGTCTTCATCTCTATCTATCTATCTATCTATCTACCTATCTATCTATCTATCTATCTATCATCTATCTACCTACAGTCTTTAAACTTTAGACTCAAAGGTTTGGTGCTTGCTTTTTCTTCAAGCTGTGATAAAAGTTAAAGGGAACCTCTGAAATCTTATCCACTTGGCTAAGGCTATGACCAGGAACACAGACATGTAGATTAGTGTTTAAAAATGGTGATGAATGACGTATTTGACCTTTAAAATCTAAATTACCACTAAATTGTAGCCAGGTCCAGATTAACAGGGGATAAAAGCAGTTGGTTCCACCTGGATCCATTGAGCAGCTGCATGAATGCATCCCGCCCCAGAAGCAGCTTCTTGAAACTTGGCTTATTGATTTAACTAAGGTGGCTATTTGGCTCATATGCTACTGCTAATAACTATGAAACTATTGCTGAAAACAAAGGGTGAATTATTATGTTTTTGTAATTCTAGATAAAACTTGTACAGCACAGATCCACAGAGTATGCACAGTATTTAAGTACACCCTTTCTCTTTTTAAATTTACTTTATGTATGCACGTTTTCTGTATATATATCTGTGTACTATGTGCATGTCTGCTAACCTCAGAGGCCAAAAGGAGGAGTCATGTTCCCTGTAACTTGAGCTACAGTTGGTTGTGAGCCACCATGTGGGTGGTAGAAATCAAACCTAGTGGAAAGGCACCCAGTGTTCTTATCTCCTGAGCTATCTCTCCAGTCCCTTTTCTGTTTTAACACTAGAGTGATACACTCACTGCAGCCCCCACAGAGTCAAGAAGACTATAGTTCTTGGGTTTACATCTTCTTGAATGCCCAGTGACCTCACACACCAAGAGTCAAGATAACTGTGAGTCTGCAATAGTCTGTGACCGTCATTTCACCAAGATGATCATGATATTCTTTTAAAAATTAACTCATGGCTTTTGTTTTTGTTTTCTTTCAATGTATCTGCCACCCAGGCATAGTATCTGTGTTGCTGTCATTGTTTGGATACGTGATTCTGGTTTTTAACTTACTGAGTCTGATTTCTGACCCCTGTGGGAACTTAAATTCCCTGGTGATGAACAGCTTTCCCCAAGTACATTTTAGAACCAGACATTAGATCATGCTGGAACTAAAGACAAGGCTGGTGTTTATAATTCTGAAGTGCATGGTCCTCCTGGCCAAGCTGTAAGCCCAAAGAGTATTTGTGAAGAAAAATATCCCAGAGACCTTCCATAACAATTCATACTTTATGTGGCTTATATATTTTTTAAAATGACTAGAGAAGATAACTTAGTTTCCTGTAATTTCAACAATGGGTGATAATTAAGTTTTCTGATCATGTCTGACTCTGGATTGATGTCCTGGGGGACATATAAAATATAAAATGGTTGTTTCACATTCCCTAGCCTCATCTTAATTTTTTTAAAGGCCAGAAGTATCATTCTAGAATTAGTCTTTTATGTGTGTGCACATGTATATGTACATGCCTATGCAGGCCAGAGATCAGTGTCAAGTGTATTCCTCAATCTACCTTGTTATTTGAGACAAGGTCACCTATGTCTAGATTGGTTGACCAATGAACCCTCAGGAATCTATTGGTCTCCTCTGCCTCAGCACCGAAACTCTGAGTGGCACATGCTTGGCTTTTGTGGGGTTCTGAGAAATCAAACCTAGATCTTCAAGCTTGCATGGGAAGTACTTTATTAAGTGAGCCTCTCCCCATCCCAGGATAAATCTTAAAGTGTCTTTCTGCCTTATTAATTTCTAGGTGAAATGGTATTTGTACGTCTCTATGGAGTTGCCATAGATGTGAATATAAGACTGGACAAGAATTCTTTGATCATGGAGAAAACCTACATATCTCTGGCCAACCAGAGATCTATAACCATACACAACCGCACTAATATAATTGCCCATTTCCAGTGGAAGGTGTTTGCTACCCAAGAAGAAGAAGACAAAGAAAAACATAGGTATGGTGGGGTAAATCCGGTTTATGTGGTGGGGGGAGGCAGAAGCAGTGTTTTTACAGTGTATTCTTTTTCCATAACTTATTTTTTCTTAATTCACGTTACATCCCTATTGCAACCCCCACTTCCAGTCCCGCTCTTACAGATCCCTCCCCCCACCCACCTTCTCCTTCTCCTCAGAGAAGGGGAAGTCCCCCCTTGACTAGTACCCCACACTGGAACATCCAGTCCCAGCAGGACTAAGTACACCCTCTCCCACTGAGGCCTAATCAGGCAGTCCAGGTAGGGGAAAAGGATTCCATCCTTAACCATCACAAAAAGTGATGACACTGACTCTAGTGCTGAGACACTGGCTCTAGTTCAGAGTGCCCTTTGGGAGCTTTGGAACATCAAATGCTGTAGACATTCAGTTAAACTTAACCTGGTTACTAAAGATTTAATCAGTTTTACAATATGACATTCTTTACTGTTTTTAAAGCATTAATTTACACATGTGTGTTCCCTTTCACAGCCCAGACTAAGTTTATCAGCTCTTACAGTGAGTCCCCAGACAGTCTGTTTTAGACTGGCATCAATGGCACCTCTCTCTGTCTCTCTGTCTCTGTCTCTGTCTCTGTCTCTCTCTCTCTATCTGTGTGTGTGTGTGTGTGTGTGTGTGTGTGTGTGTTTGTGTATAAAAAGAGGGTTCCAGAAAATAAAAAGGGTAAGGAAAAGACGGGTTTAAATGTAATGATTTTTATATTCTTGGTTCCCACAACACTGCCTAGTCTCTCTGGACCATGTAATTTAATAATGATTTCTTAGTGGAGTATTTAATAGTCTGCTTTTATTTTTAATGATACTTCAGATAGCAGCAGAGCTTAGAAAAATGTAAAACCAGCGGGCTTTTAGCTTCCGGCCTGTTGGCGATACTCTGGATGTTTCTTTCCATTGTCCCCTCCCCCACCCTGCTAAAACTGTGTCTACTCTTTTTGTCCCTCAGACCTCTCTGAATGAACACTTCTATTGCTTTCATTTCCGTTTGCATGAAAGATTAGCCCTGGGAAGTCTCAAGGCTTTGTTTGAAACCAAGTTAGTATGGAATAAAACTAAAAGTCTCAGGTCCCTGGACAATGGGCAGAAGTCCCCCAGAGCACTGTCCCTAATTGAATCAGAAGCATCCAGGACAGTGACAGGGACACAGTGGACAGAAGCCCGACTGTCAGAAGCTCAGTTGTCCAGGATTGCATGGCAGAGAAAAGCTTGTCCTGCTACAAACCTCACTGGACCTCATGGTTTAGAAATGTTAATGAGGTACCTTTTTACCCTTAATTATTAATATTTTATAACTGTATGAAATATCATGTGTACAGTTCATAAATGCTAATAAAAAGGGCAGACGTTGTAAAAAGAAACACAGCATTTAAAAGTGCAGAGGGAACAGAGTCTCCCTTGCTCCACCTGCCCAGATTCTGCAGCTTGGCGATGGATGCTGAGCAGCAACTGGAAAGACCCAAGTTTGAAGCTAGAGTCAGAGTGAGGACAGAGGAAGGCGGTGAAAGGGGAGTCCTGGCGGTACTTCCACAGCTGTCCCCGTGGCAGAGACTTTTGGAAAGGAGAAGAAAATGCAACTTTAACTTCAAACGTGTCTCCTGTGGCGGCTGTAGGTATGGCATGGTACCAGTACCAGGCCAATGCCCAAAAAGTATCTAGAAGTTAATTTTAACAGTTAAACTTTAAAAAGAAGGAGCAGGAGGAGAAAGAGGAGGAGGAAGAGGAGGAAGAGGTAGAAGAGGAGGAAGGAATGAAGGAAAGAAACTGCATAGATAGAAGATGCCAGACATCAGGACTTCAGACCAAGTTCTGTCTCCGTGTCACCTGTACCCTTAGCTTTTCAATATTTTTTCCTTTATTTTAACCTGCTTTATTATTATTTTTGCTTGTTTGGCTTGTTAGTGTTTTGTTTCATTTTGAGACAAGACCTCATATATCCCAGTCCAGCCTCAAACTCACTATGTAGTCAAGGATGACCTAGAATTTCTAATCCTCCTGCCTCTAGCCTCCTTATAGCAGGGTTGCCTGGTTTATCAAGTTCTGGGGAATTCAACCGAGGGCTTTGTACATGCTAGGCAAGCGCTCTACCAAATGAACTGAGTCCTTGGCTATGTGTGTGTGTGTGTGTGTGTGTACGAATATTCATGTCTGTGTGTATGTGTATGTACATGTGTGTGCGTGCATGCATTTGTGTGTCTCGGTGTGTATGTGTGTGTGCATGCATGTGTCTGTATGCATGCATGCATTTGTGTGTGCATGCATGTGTTTGTATGATGCATACATTTGTGTGTGCATGTGTGTGCATGCATGCATTTGTGTGTCTCTGTGTTTGTGCACGCATGCATGTGTCTGTGTATCTGTGTGTGCATGTGCCTTTTGTGTTCTTCCCTTTCCCTCTCTTGTTCTTTGATGCAGTCCTTAACTTTCATGTGATTATTCTCCACTTGGATTCTCGTCCCAGAAATAATTGCCAACAGATACCTATTCTCTCCAAAGCAAGGCAAGCTCGGAGCTCTGTGTGCCTTACTAAGCAGTGAGTGTGGATGGCAGTACTTTAAGGTACAATGGTTGTGGTCTCCTTTGTTGCACATTCTTGGGTTATGTCCAAGGCCAGCATGAGTAGCACACAGAACAGATATCTGCCCATCCCCTCCCCCCAAGAAACGTAGCAAGATCATTAGCCAGCAGTACAATGCCCCTCTTGTATCCTGTAGCAAGGCCTGTGCAGTGTCCCCGACATCATCCTTTATAGACAGGATGTTCCTGCTTCCGGTGAGGAGCGCAGTCACTTCTTGCTCATCTCCCATTCCTCCATCAGCATCTCTAGTTTAAACTGTAGAGCAGCAGTTCTCAGCCTGTGGGTCACGACCTACCTGGGGGTTCCACATCAGATATACTGCGTCAGATCAGATATTTACATTATGATTCATAACAGCAGCAAAATTATAGCTATGAAGTAGCAATGAAATACTTTTGTGGTTGGGGTCACGGTAACATGAGGAACTGTATTAAACGGTCGAAGTATTAGGAAGGTCGAGTACCACTGCTGCAGAGAGGAAGGTTGACCTTGTTCCTAAGCTTGGCATGGAAAGAACCTGTCTTTAGTTGGAGATGCATTTCCAGAGATTAAAGCTTCCCTTTTTTCAGCATTCCAAGACCTGAGATATAACTCTAGCGTAAAGTCATATATGAGACTTGGCTTTCTTCCCTTGGCTCTCTGTTTGCAAAATACCTTCCACCTCATCTTGGGGCATCCACCAATGAGCACAGAAACTTGTCCAAAGGTCTCTATGAAAATGCTAGCATGGGTAACAAATGGCCTGGACTCCCCTTCCATCTATCATGGTATCTTACCCATAAAATCTTGGGGAGTCAAGATGTGGCTGTCTCTTTTCCCAGTAGAGGAATTTCAGCCCAAAGAAATAGTTTATCCTTTCTTTTCTAGGAAGGACAACCTTGCTCTCTGCACATCTTACTGTGTTGGAACCTTGAGACAAATGTCTGGGCATAGAGACACCCAGAAACACTATTTGCAGGCCCCAGGTTCTGAACATGAAGATACCCCTCCCCTGGAAGAAGTTCTGTTATGATTGTTCTCCTAAAATAAAAAGCATCCTCACCCCCCAAAAAACACTTCCATAATTTTAAATTAAGGACCCTTTTAAAAATCACCCTTTTGTTCTATTTCTTGATGTTTTCTCTGGAGCTAGGGAAAAAAACAAACAAACCACTAATCTTGTCAGAAGAGGCTGCATCCTTCCTTCCTTCTTCAGCTGTGTCCAGCCAAATGAACTCCGAGAGATTCTGTCAAACTTGTTCTCCTCACATTCAGAGGCTCAGTGTGGGTTTTTACGGACTTTTGCTCCCAGTGTCTCCAGCAGGGTCACAGTCATTGTTTCAGGAGCAGGTGGCTCTAATTCTAAATTTGCTTAAGACCCCACAGCGTCCTCAGTGGACAACCCACACCATGGTTGGCATGTTTATTTCATGACATTCAGGTGCAGGAAATGGCACATCTCTCTAGTTAATTCAATCTTAATTGGTATTTGAGCCTGCCACCTGGGCTACTGTAATAAGTTTGATTTCAGTTATGTTCGGGAGCTCCTCCTCCGGTGTCATACAAAAGAAAACCTCCAAAGACTTAAATGGCCTCCAATAAACAGGACAGGAGCCTTTAGGCCTCCATTCATGATGCCATCGCAGAGTCAACCATTGTCTAGGGTCACACAGTCCATTTGAAGGTGATGACGGTGCCTTTGGCTCCATTAATTCTGTTCCCGTTATAGGAGGATATGGAAGTGCTTCTCCCAGCTCTGGGAGGCCATGGAACCTTGTGTCTCTTCACTATCCACATGCCGACTCTATTAGTCACGTGCCTCACTGCAACAGAATAGCTGACAAAATCAACTATTCTGGCTCACAACTCAAGGGTCCAATCCATCTTGACAGGATAGTCATGGAAACAGAAGTATGAGGCAGCTGGTTCCACTATATCCAGTCAGGAGGCAAATAGTGACTCTTTCTTGGGTTCCTCTTACTTTTCCCCTTTACTTCAGTCCAGGACCCCACCTCATGGGCTAGTGCCACTCTCTGAAGGCCATGGGTTAGCAGTCACCTTGGGTTACAACTTCACTTGTAAAATGAGTGAAAGTCTTATACTCACAGACAAACAAGGATGACCTTTTCAAAGTGCTTTCTTGTGAGACATCTCCTCATCTATAAAACCAAGCCACCTCTGAGGCAAGATACTACGATTATCAACAAGATGTGATGGTGAAGCTATGCGCGAGCATGCAGCACCCTGTAGACATCACTGTGACTCGGGGTTGTTGCATTCCCCTCTGCAGACTCTCAGAAACACCTCCAATTCCTCCTTAAGGACAGAGAGAAGGACATCTGGATTTGCTTTCTGCCTTGTTCTAGCTGTTACTGATCCAGGGTCACATAGAAAAGGAGAAATATATGGGAAATTTTGTTTCATTTTTTCCAGTGGGAGAGCTGAGCTCATTGTCTCCTTCCAGTTACCATCTTCATCCTCACTGACACAAGACATTGTCTGAAGTCTCTTGCATTCCATACCCCATTCCTGCAGACTCTCCTGGACACCATTCTAACATGTCCATATGTGTCTCTTTATGTGCATCTAGTCTCATAAAGTATATGTTGTCTCAGAAAATAGGTATTTTGATGGCTAGATGTGATATTTTGCATTTCATTTTCTCCGTTTGTACTCGGCTGCATGTTAAGGCCTTCCCTGATACTCTGTGTGTACCTAACCCATTGATCTTGCTGCTGCGTCCGTCCTTTCTCCAGGCCTCTTCTGGTGATGGAGCCCCGGGCTCATTCATGCCAGGGTTCAGGCCTCTTCTGGTGATGGAGCCCCGGGCTCATTCATGCCA
>JADRCH010000090.1:556368-618222 GCA_019843965.1 Rhynchomys soricoides
CAGGCCTCTTCTGGTGATGGAGCCCCGGGCTCATTCATGCCAGGGTTTGCATGTTAGGCAACCATGGAAAAGTCTTTGATGCTTCAGTCTGAGAACTGATTCACACAGAATTTTTAACTCAACCTATCTTTTAATGTAAAGGAAACAAACACATAATGAATATATAAAATTTGTTTATTTTTTTTTAAATTACACCAGTGGTTAAGATAAAATCATTTTCAATCTTATGACCCAGAGAAAACCCTAAGGAGTATTTTAGAATCTATAAATGCATTCCTTTGCAAAATGAGTATACTTTCCCCCTCTTTTACTTTTTTTTTTTTTTAAATAAAAAGGCAGGTTTCTCTGTACAGAATATTTTGTATCTTTATTCTTTATCTTCATAAAACCTCACTAAGAAGGCTGGAGAGATGTCACCATGGTTAAATGGCCTTACTCCTCTTGCAGAGGACCAAAGTCAGTTCCCAGAATCCATATGGCGGCTCATTACTATCCATGACTCTAGTTCCAGGGTGTCTGAGACCCTTACGTATAATTCACCCACTGTACTTCCCCATACTTTAAAGAAGGTCACTATAGCTCTATCTTTGTTTCTGTCTGTGATTGCTTTAGAATTTATTGCAAGTGGAGTTTCCTGTTCCAGATTATATGAGTTACTTTACTTTTCTTTTTTTTTTTAAGTTTTGTTTTTATTATCTTAATTATGTACATGTGTGTGATATGAGTTACTTTTCTATTGCTGTGATAAAACACCACAAACAAAGCAACTTACTAAAGAGAAAGTTTTAATTGGCTTATAGTTTTAATTGGCTTATAGTTATAGTTCATGAAGGTGGAACAAAGGCATGGGGGAGGAGATGAAGAGCTGGGCTCTCACAGCTCACACTACAAGCAGAAGGCAGAGAGCACACTGGGAATGCCATGAGTTTTATGAAACCACAAATCCTGCCCCCAACCCCCCCCCCAGTGGTACACCTCCTCCAACAAGGCCACACCTCCTAATCCTTCCCAAACAGTTTCACCAGCCAGGGATCAACTATTCAAGTATGTGTGTCTATGGGGGCCATTCTCATTCAAACCACCACACAAATGTTGTGCAGTTTGGAAACATTCCAGAAAGCTGTCAACCTACAAAGTAGAAAGAACTGGGTTCCTTTCTTTCTAAGCAGATATGGCCAGTGGCGTAGGGGGAGTACTGCTGGTTACCTTGGATACTGTTTCTTACTTCCCTAGAGATAGAAGGGAAGTGCATGCTGCTTTTTTTCCTTGGATCCAGAACACTGAATCCATTAATTTGATTCCCCTGTGTTATACAGCCAAAGGGCTCTGAACACTGAAGTTATTTAAAAGAACCATTTGACAAAATAGAGCCTCTGGTCATGTGAGGTCATCTAGAAGGTCAGAGCAGAGACAGGATCTTGGTGACCTGGGGTGCACACTCAGCCCTCACTCCCTAAGTATGTGCAGTCATGGGGTCCCTGGGAACAGGGGCCAGGGCCCAGCGGGAGTGCAGGGCAGTCTGCAGAGTCCAGGTGAAAGGTGAACTTAGAAGGCAGAGGGCAGTGAGGAGGGTGTTGGGAGAGGCTGTTCTTTCCCCAACAGCAGTGGACATCGTGAACTAGGAAGTGAGTACAGAAGACATCCTCAGACATGGCTCAAGTATCTTACAAGTTGGATGTCTTAGACAATAAAAAAATGCTTGACACAGGCAAAAAGATGGTACAGATAGAGCACCCTCTCTGTGCCAGGAGCTGAGCCAGGACCTGGATCACCTTTAAGTCCCATCTCTTAGATTAAGAACTCTGTTCCCATCAACTCTACTTTATGGGAACAAGCACTCGGGCTTAGAGGAACTGGGCAGCTCCCAGAGTCCTGAAGCTAGGAAATAGATCGTAAAATCAGTATCTAAACCCCAGCCCTTGCCAGCTTCACATTCTATTCCCTAGATAACTAATAGCTAGGAAAGAATTAAAGCAAAGCAAGCTTAACAGGAACAAAATCATCCTTGCTGCATGAGAGGCAGGGCAGATGTTAAATAATTTAAAAATAAGCCTGGAAAACATAATTACCTAAAAGGAAATATTTGTCCAGATACATGCTGGAAAGAAATCCCAGAGGACTTCTGGAAGGAGGTGACAAAAGATCACCAAACTCTGAAAGTTCTGAGAAGCCAAAACAAGGTCACTGGCCCATGCATTGAAGACTCAGAGTCCCACGGCGACCCTCACATGTCCTCATTTTCTTTAGGGTCTGTGATGATCTGCGCAAGGAGGAAAAGCAGGAAACCAACGTGATCCTTGAAGACTGCATCTTGGATCCCTCTCTCCGAGAACGCCTTTCCATTATCTCCCGGACCTTCGAGAACCAGAGGAATCTGGTTCGAGGAAACAGCATGCTCTTTCTGGACCACATTTTCACAATCGAGCCCCTGGTGAGCACCTGAATAACATCGAGCTATCTAGTGAACACGAATGAGGGTGAAGGGTTGGGGGGAGGCTGCAAGGATGGGGGTGCATGGTTGGGGGGTGCAGGGCTAGGAGGTGCAGGGCTAGGGGGGTTGTAGCTGGGGCTACAGAGCTGGTGAGCACGGGGCTGGGGTGTAGGGCTGGGGGTGCGTAGCTGGGGTTATGGAACTGGTGGGCACGGGGATGGGGGGTGTGGAGATAGGAGTGCACAGGGCTGGGGGTGTGCGGGGCTGGGGGTACAGGGTTGAGGGTGCAGGGCTGCTTAAGCTAGATTCTCCACTCTGGGACTGGCATAGTAAGTCCTGAGGCCCAGCGCCATGATTTGCGTGAGACAGTGCGTGAAGATCGATAGCAAGAATGCCAGTAGGTCACACTTTCTGTGCCACTGTCCCCACTTCCTCAGAGTTGCTCAGGATGTGTGGTTTATATATATCAGCTCACAACAACTCTGAAAGATAGAGTGAAGACCCCAATATACAAATAAGGAAATGAGTGTGTAACTCTCATTGCTCACTTAAGGCCAAACAGCTGGTGTCCAGAGTTGTAGATTTAGCCCTGATCAGTCTGACTAGAGTAGGACTCACCAATCTTAGCAACATTGCTGTTGCAAATGTGTGATTCTTCATCCAGTGCATTTGTGTGATAATGCTTGCCCCCCATGATCACCAAGACTGTCTTCAGACACTTCTAGATGTCCCCATGTAGGCAAAAAATCACCCAGGACTTAAGATGACTTTGTCCTCGATCCACTCAGCATAAATAGTTACTGACTGTATGGTCTGTGCCAGGCACCATGTACACCAGGTACCCACGGACAGAGCAGATACAGTCCTTGACTTTACAGGCTATCCAGTGCTGTCTACAGTAGACTGATTCTACAGACCAAATTAAGTACTACTCTGCTCTATTGCCTCAGTGTGAAAGTAGTAGACCCAGAGAGATGGTTCAGGGGTTAAGAGCACATACAGGTTTCACAAAGGACCCAAGTTTGTTCCCAACTACCTGTGACTGAAGTCCCAGGGGATTCTATTCCCTCATCTGGCTTCATAGGCACCTATATGCATGTGGGATGCATATATACATGATAGCAATACCTACATATGCCATAGATAAAAATAATAAGTCCTTTTGGAGAAGAAAGTTTCCAGCAGCTTTGTGTGTGTGCATGTGTGTGCATATTTGCATGCCTCATATGTATGTCAGTGTGCACTTCAGAAGATGATATTATTAGATGTCTTCTTTATTGCTCTCTACTTTATCCCCTTAAGGCAGATTGTCCACTGTACCTGAGGCTCACTGTTCCAGCTAGACCAGCTGGCTAGTAAGCTGCAGGATCCACCAGTCTCTGTTCCTTAGTGCTGGGGTTACAGGCACACATGGTCAGGCCCAGCTTTCTTATACAAGTGCTAGGGATTCGAACTCAGGTTTTCATGATTGAATAGCATATATAACTTGCCAAGTATTCCATCCCCCTAGCTCTACTAACAGCTTTTCTATTTGTTGTGCGTTGTGTATTAAGCTACCTGCTTCCTGCTCAATACATCCCACTTAACAGGAATAGAATGGTGTCGGGACAGCAACTACAAAAGGAGTTGAGACAGTCCAAAGCTCAACGTAATGGGCTCACTGTTACTATTTAAGCCAGATGGAGAAAAGACTTGTAGGAAGTGTTGCAGTCTTAGCAGATTGTTGTCCTTCTGTCTGTACTTCCATGGCTGAGTAAGTTTGAGAAACAATAGGCTCCATATATGCTATGAATCTCCTTGGAGGCATCCTCTGGGTGGGTGTTTTGTGTGACCCACCATGGGGGTCACTAGAGACAACAGGAATGGTACCCTGGGTGAGAGGTAAGGCATCACTACAGTTGAAAAGTTAAAGAGTTTCTTGGAAGAACTCTTGAGTGAGTCTCACAGGACAGGGCTCTAGGAACAACTTGATGAGTGTACATGGAATGTTTCACCCAGGATGCCAAGAGCCAGCCACTTTGCTGGTGGTAAAAAGCTAGGTGGGAAATAAAGCTAGAGATATAGGTTGAGGCTGAACCTTCTGTCAAATCAGAAACTTCTCCAAGGCACAGAACAACAAAGGGCTCTCCAGACATTTGGAGGGTGAGGCCAGCAAGAGGTTCTGTCAGGATGAACAGCAAAATTAAAAATAGGTAAAGTTCAGAGATATGCAAAAGTCCAGGAATGGGTGGCTGGAGCGAGCAAGCAAGCAGGTGAGCTGAGCGAGAAGAGCCAGCAGCCAGTTGAGGCCATTTCAGACTTTACCAAGGCCCTCAGGGTCCAGTGTTCTTCCCAGCAAGCAGTGGACAGCCAGGGTGGCAGCTGCTCAGCTTGATCCTTGTGAGCATGTGAGAGTGGATGGCAGTGGGATTGAAAATGTGTGGTTGACAGGAGATGGGTGCCACCCATGGGAAAGTCCTATCCGTGCCCACGTTGGAAGTAGGAGTGCTAGGATGACCTCTGACTCTCTCCTGGGATTCCTTGCCTAAGCCAGAACTGTTAAGGCGTGGTCTTTGATGTGCCTTTGAATCGTGGTGAGGCGCTGAGTTGGCATTCCCATCACAAGGAATCTCCTTGCCATTGGGGAGAAACCCATTTTCTTTAAGTGGTAATGCACAGAAGTGGTACTCTTCAAGTAAACAAGCCGATTTGTTTATATTATGTAGAAAATAATACCATAATGAAACTCTGAAAAATCCACTTACAGCATAAGTGGTCTTTGCGGAACCCGTGACGCCATTTGCCTTTTCCACACACACACTGTTTGGGTTTTCCTCTCATTACGGTTCTCACTGGTGGGCTCTTGACAACTTCTTTTACAAATAACCATGAAGGCATGGAACCCCACCAGTGTCTTCCTGCAGTAACTCTGGCCAGACGGCAGCTCTCAGGGTCAGACATAGTAGATTGTTTTAGTGTACAGTTACTAACACCTATTACTTGTAAGTATTAATGATTTCACTATGGTGTGACCACCCATCATGTTTCAGTCATGTCTACTCTCCTCAGGCCCCTCTCACCTTCACTAACAGTCATTCCTACCATGTTCATGGTGCCTTTTGGGTTGTCCTGCCTTGAACATGTGAGAGAACACATGTAGTTACTTGTCTTTCTCTCTCATTTCACTTAACGTGGTGATGCCCTAGTCCTGTCCATTTTTATATAAAGGACATGAATTTACTGTTCTTTATGGGTGGATAATACTCCACTGTGTGTATATACCATGTTTTCTCTATGTGTTCATCTGCAGATTCCATATCTTGGGTATTATGACTCGTGTTTAATAAACATGGATATGCAGGCTTCTTTCCTTTGGGTAATGGCACATATAGGTATATGGTAATTCTCTTCTTTTTATATGTATGGCCCGTATTGTTGTCTGTCTATAGTGGTTATATTAATTTACATTCTTGAAGTAAATTATTTATTGATCTTAATCTCCTGCTTGATGATCTGATCATTCTGTATGTCATGTATGTTGTGTGTAGTGCTTGTAATGTAGCCTTTAAATTACTTTTGAAGTGATTTTCTGAGAGAATCCTGCCAGTTCTGCACATGGGTCGGGGCCCATGGGCCTCTTCCTGAAGAGAGCCTGGCTTTCTGAGGCTGGTAAATGAGCTATGATGATCTGAGAGCTTTGGAAAGGATCCACAGGAGAAGGGACTGGAACTGGACACTGGAGAAAGCCTGAGATTTAGTGAAGTAGAAAGAGAGGAGAGCGTTTCCAGCTAGAGAAACTGTGGGACCCTGAAAAACAGCCTGGTTTCTGGCTGAGCTAAAGTTTAAAACTGGGGACCCAGTAGGGGTTCCCCAGCAGGGGATAACCATACAAGGGACTGCAGGCATTTTGCTCCTGGGCCCCAGGCTCCTGACATGAAGCTGCAGCTCTCCATAGGTCTGTGACCATCAGTCAAGTAAGGGCAGCAGCCAAGTCCTTCCACAGGTAGAGGTGTGGTCACATAGCCTCAAGACATTCCCATTTTAATGAGGCATCTAGAGGCTTAGCCAATAAACTCCCCTTCCCAGCCACTCCTCCCTGAAAAAGGTATTTTAACCTCAGGCCCGCCCTGAGGTTGTGGGGTATAGTTTCACTCATCGCCACTCTCCACCATGACAATAAATGCCCTAGAACCATGGACTGTCTCTCTTCATCGGGATCCACCATGGAGAACAATGGAACAGGCCTTCATCTAAAAAGCCACGTCTAGTCTCCTGCAGAAGGCCTCTCAGCACTCCCAGCCACAGTCTCTACCAAACCAAACCAGCCAGCCACTGACAAGCCAAGGACTCAGTCCCTGAGAGAACCCAGCAGGGCTCCTCCCCTCCTTTCCCCCTCGGCCCCGGGTTACATTCAGCCCTGGGCCCCCACTCCGTTCTCAGCTCTTCCATGGCATCCAGCGGCACCTGGGATGCCCAAGAACCTGAGAACCAGACGGAGCCAGCTCCATGAGTTCCTTGGGACCACAGGTCTCGCTCCCCCACCCCTGAGCAGTGTCCCACAACTTCTCACAGCCCAACACCCTCCCAGAGGTGCCATGGGGTGAGCACTGTCAAACTTCCGGCATCTTGCCTCTCCCAGAGCCCTGAGCCCTGGAGCAGATGCAGGATTCACACTACCATAACCCAACAAGAAATCATGGAAGCTGGGGTAGGGGAGCATTCTGTTCACAGCTGTCTGAATAACAGTAGGCCAAGCAGGGTTTCTGTTTGGGGAGGTAAGTAGAGGTAAGGTGGCCTATCATGTTCAGCCTACAGCTCCTTGTCACCCACTGTGATTTTCTGGAGACACTGGATCTGAGAGATGACAATATGTGTTCTTTGCAAAGTCAGTTTTGAAATCAAACAAATGGGAAACTATGTGGAAAGAGAAGGGTATTGTCCAAGTGGCAGAGTTCAAACAGTTCTTGCCGGTGATCAGATACCTTCCAGGGAATACCCGCTAGGGCTGACATTCTGAAGGTCCCAGCTTAACCAGTGCTGATGAGGATCTGTGGCACATTACAGGAGAACAGTGCACTCAAAGGGAGTTGGAAAGTTTACCCTGATACGTGAGGCTTGAATTGGAGGAATGTGGACAGCAGGAGAGGTGGGTGGTCCAGGTCAGTGGATGGACTCTGATGGAAGACAAGGGGCAGAGTAAACAGGTCTGCAGCCAAGATCAGGGTGATTTCATGAGGGCAATAGTGACCTGGAACAATCCAATGGCAGATACAAGGCATGGTCAAAAGGAAGGCACAACATGCTTCTTGATTGGTCATTGAGATTGAGATACCACAAGGGTCGGAGATCTCATTGGAGTACCTGGCTCAATGCTAATGGATGGGTGGGTGGGTGGATGGATGAATGGATGGATGGATGGATGGATGGATGGCATTCAGAAAATACTAGTGAGTTTGGCTCTTTATGTGAAATTTGAGGTTACCACAGATGTCTAGGAAGCTTCAGAAATGTAGAACTAAACTTGGTGCTAGAAGGGATTCAAAGAATACAGGAAGAGAAGAAAGATTTGTGAGGATGCTGTAGAGATCTTAATCAAAGATGCTAGGCCCTCAGAGTGGGAGGGAGAGAAGACCCACTGAGCGCCCTCAGAGTGGGAGGAGAGAGAGAAGACCCACTGAGCACCCTCAGAGTGGGAGGAGGGAGAGAAGACCCACTGAGCGCTTTCTCTTTGCCCAGGGCACCTGGTTCTGCACCACTGTCTACTGAACTTCTCCCCTGAAGATTGCTCACCTTTCAGGTCTATATCAAATGGCTGCTACTTGCTTTCTGAAGGCTTAGCTACACATTAGTGATTTAGCTTTTTCCTATGATTTGATTCCAGTTAAACAGCTTCTTGCTCTGAGTTGATCCTACAGCAGAAGCAGAAAAGATTAAGAGTAACCAGCTGAACTAATAACCAATCACAGCCGTATTCTACCCAAATAACCAAAATAAAAGCTCACCAGCAAAGGTATAGGCACCACCATCCCTTCTGATGGGCTGGCTGCTCTGCCTCTGGCCATGGAGGAAGGAGAGCATGTTCAAGTGAGGTAAACATAAAGGAAAGACAAAAGCAACAAACAAGCAACAAAATTTAAAAGACCCTAATACCTTAGGGTCTGAATAGAAATAAGAAACATCACTTTATTGTATCAGGTCTACATCTACATAGCTTCATTCTTCAAGCACATCAGCTAATACTAAAGTTTTGCTTAGTCCTGCATATGGGCTGTCTGCCCTGCATATTGAGTATTTTATGAGAACATTGTTCCAGTTTCAGAGGCTCTTTCCATTTAAAGCAAGAAGATTCAAGATCAGGAAATCAATTCTGTCCCTAAATTGCCCAGAGGCGGTGATGGGTTTGAATTTAAATCTCATTTTATTGATATTATCCTATGAGGAGTTGCTTGGCTCAATCCTGTAGGAATAAAAGGCCCCAAATTCTATAGTAGTTACTTCTTACTGTTCCAACATGCTTTCTCCATTTGGCCCTTTGGTGGTTTCATGAGAAAGCCCCCAGAGGCTCATGTTTGGATATTTGGTCCACAGTTGGTGAAACTGTTTGGGAAGAATTAGGAGATGTGGTCTTATTGAAGGAGGTATGCCATTGTGGGTGAGCTTTAAGATTTCAAAAGACTTGTCATTTCCAATTAGCTGTCTGCCTTCTGCTGGTGGTTCAAGATGTGAGCTTTTGGCTATTCCATCTGCCATCGCTTTGCTCCACCATCATGGACACTAGCCCTCTTTCACTAGCCAACTTAAATGCTTTCTTTCATAAGTTGCTTTAGTCATGGTGCTCTGTCAAAACAATAGAAAAGTAAGACAGGCCCTGTGTCTTAGCAAACTTCCTTCTCATGCCCATTCTTTATGAAATGTGGCCGTAACAATGGCCATCGGGTCTGCAGCTTGTGAATTTCAGGAGTTAGATTTAGGTATCTTGAATCCAAAAGGAACTTTTAAAAACCATAGTTAATTATCTATCGATATTTTCAAGGCAATTAGGATTACTGTGTACTCATTAGAGTATATGAGATATAACTATTGACTTCAAGTCTCTTACATACCAATTCTTTTGATAATATCTTGGCATACGATATCTTGATAATATCTTGGCATAAGATATTTTGATTATATCTTAATGTCATTAGCTTGGCTTTCTCCATTTATTGCTTACCAGGGAAGGCTTGGAGTCAAGTTGATTACAGATAATGTGTCAAGCTGCCTGCTTCCATATGAGATCTTCCCCATCTCCAGAAAGAACCTGCCAAACTGAGTCTATCATGCATGGCTATTTTGCCTTCCAGAAAAGTAAATGGAACTGTTTCATAGATATAATAGTTACTCGTGCCAGGTGGACCATGTCTGTGGTGAACTTTGATGGTCTCATTCTGTTATTTCCTCTACTTGGGTCTCCTGGGTCCCCCTGAAAGAGAGAAATACAAAAGATAAAAGCTCATTTCTGAAAATTGAGAAGTGAGAGAATATCACACAGCAAAAAGAGTGAATTAAGGTTTTGCTTCCCATGGGTGTCTAGTGACCCTCCAAGACCTCAGCGCAGATGTAAGTATCCTGTCTCTGAACTGGAGTGCTGCTGGCTCAGGTCACACTTTGAAGGCACAGCAATTTTCTGAACATGGAACCCTTGGTATTTTCTCCAAAAGAAAGGTCTGAATATTTAAAGGTATTTTCCCAACTAGCTGGCTGCATGTATAAAAAGTATTTGAGCTGGCCCAACATTCCTGCTCCTCCTACCCCACCCACATCTCTTCCATCAGAGTAGACCTAACCCAGCAACCCTAGGGAAGCTGAGGCCTCATCTAACTGAGCTATCGCTGGGAAGAGAGGCTCAGTCATTTCTTCATTACCACACAAGTAATAGTAACCCGCACTCTGATGTTATTTAAGCCTCTGAGAAACATGCTGCTCTAGCAATTCAGACTTGGAGAGCACAGCTCAAATTTAGTTTACTGGGTCCTTTTCCTCATTTGGCATAGAGGGTGAGCTCAGCAGAACCAGGTCGGGTGCGAGTCCAGATGGCTAACAAGAAGATGCAGTGCTTTTTTTGCCCTGCACAGCCCTACCTCTGCTCCAATCATTAGCTGTGACTCACAAGGCAAACACGTGGGCGCTGACTCCTTGGAAATGGACACCAGGAAGGAGACCAAGGATGTGGATCTGCTGTGATGGAACTGCCCTTGAGAAGCTCCGCCAGTTCGGTTGGCCATCCTTTTACCTTATTTGTTAGGATTCTCCTTTGCAGTCTTTGTGCTAATTGTAACAGAACACTTTTTGGCCGTTGTAACAGAACATTCACTACTGTATTGGAGAACCATTGTGGGTGGAAGAAAGCCCAGGGAAGCCTTAGAAGCAGCAAGGCTGCTCATTAAATTAGTCAATCCCTTTCCTTTCTGGGAAAGAGAGAAAGGCTTGGACATCACACATGGCCACCTCCACTTGCTAAGAACCCCATGGAGTTCTATATATTTGGGTTGAAGATAAAATCAAGACAGAAAGTGCCTGTTGTGAAGCTTCCTCTGTCAAACGGACAGGTCATAGGGCTTCATTTTAGCAACTTTTATGGACATTATTTTGAGCATCACGACTTTCCTTGACTTTCGGTATCGTGTCCCAGCCGGAGGAACTGAGCAGTCGATCTTTTTGCCAGCCTTGTGTCAAAATAGTCTTTTCTCTCAATAGTAATAAGGATAGTTTATTTGTCTTTTTTTTTTCTTTTAGAGTTCCATTTATTTTTTTATTATTGTTGTTTGAGATAATCGGTATTTGTACCAAGCACCATAGCTTTTGCTATTGGTTGGATCTGTTGTAAGTAATGGAAAAGATACCAGCATTTTGTTGGTAGATTGGCCAGTGATAGGAATTTGGCATTGAGGGTTGGAGAGATGGCTCCATGCTTGGGCGAGCTTGTTCCTCTTGCAGAGGTCAGGAGAGTTCAGTGCCCAGCCCTATATCCAGCGGCTCACAGAGTGTGGCAACTCTGCCCTCTTGTGGCTTGTGTGGACATCTGCATGCATATGTTCATACATACATACACACAGGCATGCACACACACAAAAATAAAATGTTTAAATGAATCTGTTTTTTTAAAAAAAAAAACATTTAAAACAGATATTTGATGTTGTGAGCATGCTTTTTTTTCTGAGAAAATTTCCTTTTGCTCCCTTATTTTGGGAAATGGAATCTCCAGAGCTTTTCCTAAACTCATGGGCACAAGTGATCTTTCTTCTTCTTCGACTTCTAGAGTAGCCAGGGCTAGAGCAACTCTTCCCATTGCAAAAGGGAAACAATGAGATAGTGGAAGGTGTTTGTGCTGCCAAGCATGAAGGGAGTCACTCCATGTCAGGGCTCCACTTAAGGTCATTGTTCCCATATCTTATTCTGGAGGGACTGGGCTTTGACCCTTCCTCAGCACATGGGAGCTTGATAAGGACCCACCAGTCCATCTCTCAGGAGCAGTAATATACTCATGAGGGCTGTGTTCTCTAAAAGAACCTGCCATGAGTCACGTTCCAGAAGAACCCAAGCATATGGGGAAAGTGTCACACTGTTCATGGGGGGGGGGTAAATAGGGGGGTAGTGCCAGGGCAGATAGTGTCAGATAAGTCTGAGTATCAGTGGTATGATTTGAAATGTCCTTTCTCCATCCATAGTATAGTGAGAGAGGTGGGCCCTAACCTACTTTTAAAACTGCAGAGAGCTTAAGGAAGTTAGGAAAATACCATATATCCCACCCAGCACAGCATCTCTCTCCCCCCACCCCCTCTGTAGACCAGGTTGGTCTCAAACTCACAGAGATCCCCCCTGCCTCTGCCTCCCAAGTGCTGGGATTAAAGACCTGTGCCATCACCGCCCAGCTCAGTTTTCTGTTTGTAAAGTGGCAATGAAAGGACCTCACAAAGGTGAAGACTGATCAAGATGAGGGGCAGGAACTGTGAACATGGATGGTGAAAACTTGAGCTCCCAGGAAACACTTGCAAACTTATGGTTCTGAGTTAGAGGTTGACTGGAAAGCCAAATTTGTGAGTCACACTTATACATGTAACCAGAGAATCAAAATGCAATTCTTTTATTTAACACGAGTAGGAATTAGTATTATAGATATGGAGTCCTCCTGCCTTCTGGATCAATCAAGAATGCATGTATCTCTGCTCTTGCACTTCAAACGCCCACTTAGCAAAATTTTTGAGACGTGACCTTATTGGCACTATTTATTTTTGTGCACGTGCTGGACATTGAGCATAAAAGAACGATAGTAGCTTTAGATGACATCTATCGGTTAATTGAGGCTGCAAGACCCATCCCAAATGTGGGCTGCACCTCTCCATAAACCAGACTGAGTAAAAGTGAGAAAACAAACGAGACAGCAGCCATCTTTCTCTGGTCCCTGACCATAGACACAATGTGACCCGCCGCCTCAAGCTCCTGATGTGATGGACCGTACCCTCAAACTGTGAGCCAAAAGAAACTCTTCCTTTTAAAAAGCCAGTCACCTTTAAGGACACCTCTCTCCCTGTGTTTATCACTTGTCATGGACCAGCGCATGCTCACAGCAACCAGAGAGGCTCAACACCAGCCATGAGGTTGCTTGGTTCACTGTTCTTATTCAGAAGGAACTAGGAAGCTCCAAGAACGTGTGTGTGTGTGTGTGTGTGTGTGTGTGTGTGTGTGTGTGTGTATGTATATATAAAAAACATTGGGCCAGTTAGCATATAACACTATTAAAGATTCAAAGCCCATTCCTTCTAGTTGGTCCCTTGACTGATAAGTGAAGTAGAGTTGTTCTCCTCACCACAGAGGTGGGAAAGACAAAGCATCAGGGAAGCAAAGAGATGGCTGTAGTAGAACTGAGGGCAGCTGCATTTATTAATATTATTATTATTACATCAGAGTAATAGTGCTCAAATAGTAACAGAACTCGGGTGAGGAATGGGGAGAACAGTCAGAGATGGGAGAGAGAGAGAGTCTTTGAGATAGAAGAAAAACAGCAGAGATCTGAGTGAGGAGGCAAATCCAGGAGTTCACAGAGACGGGATATTGGTGCTGGAGCCAGTGGGGAAATTCCTGAATGTTTTGATTTTTCCAAGACCACTCAAAGGCAGGGAGTACACATTGCGGTCATTTTAGTCCTATTGCCTGTTTGTAAGGTTTGTTCTTTGATTTGCTAGGAAATGTCACAGCTTTGGTTTCTTCACCAATATTTTGCTAGAAAGAAATAGAAGTTTACTTTTCAGTGATGCCCACCTGAAAGGGTGTAGGGAATGACACCACATCACTGCATCCCTCTGAGAGAGGAGACAGAATGACCACATTACATTTTGGCTGTGACAGCTGCACAGCCCTGTCAGTTCACAGACACGCACCCTGACCCAGGAGCGGGTAACGTTTGTCCTTGGACTATTTCCCATGTTCATAAAAAGATTCAAGTTACTAGTGGATGCTGTGGACTCAGCGAGGCAGCTGCAGTTCTGCATGAGAACAGCCCATTGCTGGTCCCCATTCAGTCTGAACCCTTTAGACTGGCTCCTTACAGTGGCCTCCTGTCACCAGAGAACCCTCTCCCAATCTTACCTGGGTGCCAGTACCCCCTGTCAGGGGAGGGCCAGACTACCCCCTCTCAATTGTGCCTCAGCTCCCAACCCTTCATTTCCCCATAGCGAACTTTTTTGACCATGGCAGGCTCAAGAGTGCTTGAGGGCTTAAGCCGTGCTGCCCCTTTGTCTGTGTATATACCCTGGACGCTGTGAACTGGGGGCTGTGAAGATGGTCTTGCTTACCCTGAACAATATGAATTCTTTTCATGTGTTCTGAGATAATCTGATTTGCAGGTTATCCTTCAGAGACCACTTCTTATGACTCACTGACATTTTTCTAGCATGGATTCTCTCAGGATCCAGAACGTCCCTTGGTGCTTTGGCCAGTCTGTGTTGGAACAAGTTAGCTGAATCTACTCAGGGTCTGGTCAGAGCAGGGCCTAAACCCTCCAGCAGATTCACATTCATTGCATGGATTAAGAAGCCCAAATCCTCAGTCATTCTTAGGAAGGATACCCATTGGCATGTCTTCAGTTAGCTGAAGACTCAGATGAATGGCTGAGCCATATCTGCTTGGCCTGTCACCTTTTTTAGGTCTGAACACTCCATCACTGTCCTTAAACTCTACCCAAGAGCCAGGTATTTGCCGCTTATCAGAAGGAAACAAATATTTGTTTCAAGGTCTTGCAAAGAAAGCTCTGCAGTGAAATGACCAAGTCCGTGAGAGTGTTTTGAATTCTTCTGTCCCCTCTGGGATCTCAGGGGCCTCTCTGGACACTACCATTGTATGGATTTGGGGTCCCAAATGCAATGAAAAGGGCAGAAAGTGGCTTCAGACATGAATCCATGTCTGATAATAACTACAGGAGACGCACGCAGAGTAGAGACAGCTGACTTCTTGATTAGCAAGCACCCATCAAGAGCCACCTCTGCTTGGGTGCTGGAGAGAGAGGGGGTGAGTGCCTACCTCTCTTCTCTTGAACTTAGCTGGGGATGCAAAACTACTTCAGGACCTTGGTAGCCTTGCTGTTGCTTCTTGGAGCCTTGGTGTCCTCCTCTCACTGCGAAGTCGGGAGGGACACTGCCTAAGAAGGTCACAGGTCAGGTCGATTGCTCTCGTGAGTAAGTCAGTCGTGTCTAATTTCCTGTTTTCCACTCTTTGCCTGATGCTGCCTTTTCTCAAGGTGGTGGGGTTGTCACATTGTCTCTAGGGGGCAATGATGTCGGCATGTGTTCTTGTCTCCATCCTTTGTTCCAGGAGTACTTTTCCTTCCAGCCAGTCTGGATCTGCTATGCTTTGGGGACTGTCTGACACCAGAGCCTGATTATTTATTAAGTTGTCTTACCTCAGTTTTCTATTGAGCCATGTATAGATTTCTAAATGTGTTTAGTACTTCTGCTTGTTTGGCCCTCTTTACAAAGACCTCAGGAAAAGGCACATATTTTCTCCCCACTGCCTCTTCAACCTTTCAGCTTATCCTTCTAAGGAGCAGAGAAGTACCATGGCTGGTAGTCAGCAAACATCTAGGGAGCTCTTACTGCATACTAGAGTTTCCAAACCTTGGAGGGAGGGAGCCCTTGGAATCCTGTGTAATTAACACCTCTTGCAGCCTGAGAAATTAGTGAAGAAATACCAGATTAATATGGTCAATACAGTATTTTAAATCAAGTTTTTCCCTAGTAAGTAAATTCTGGCAGGTGGCTTATTCCAACATAATAGCAAAATTTGGGTTTCTTACTATAGTTTTCAGGGTGGCTTGTGAAGTAAAATGACAGAAACACTCTGAGCTGGGCAGTACCCTCCCTTGGGGCCATTGCTATGGCTCCATAGAGTAGAGGCATTTCTAGTTGCTGCCATTCAAAAGTTAGTAAGGTAGTGAGTGCCTCTGCTTAGGGCTAAGCACTCCTTTCTGCAGTCCCTGCCAACCTTATTTTTTACAAGGACAGTCCTTTCCATGTATATTCATGTCAATCACCCTGCTAATGGCTAAGCTCCATGCCGTCTTGGCCCACCCTGTTTCCTCTGACATCCCAGGGCTGGGTACGCATGGGGCAGATAGTAGATGCTCACTGAACACATATAGTTTAAAAATGCTTTGTTCCTCAAAGCATGGTAACACACACCTACAATCTCAGAGATAGAGACAGAAACTAGGGAGTTTGAGGCCAGCCTTGGCTACATAGTAAAACTCCATTTTAAAGGAAAAATCTGATTCTCCCTGGTTTCCTCTTTAATGCATTTCATATTCATAAACTCACTGACATTATCTTTTAAACTTGTTCAAAATTTGTGCCACTTGCTAAGTGACAAAGCAATGTAACTGGGTAAAACAGTGTTTTCTCATGGGTTGTAAGAGTGTTTCCTTCAGGTTCCCAGGATTTCAGCCTTTATGTGCAGTTTAGTGAGAATATGAATTGGGACAGCCACCACAGAAAACAGTATAAGGTTGCCACAGAAATTAAAATAGAGCTACGTCTATGTCCCCCAGTGTCTCTCTTCTTGCTGCATGCCCCAAGGAATGGAGCTCAGTATTGCACAGGCTCAGTCCTATGATCTCTGCAGCATGATTTAAATAGCCAACCTGTGGGACTATATAAATGTCCATGGACAGGTTGTATAGGACCTGTGTCAGCACAGGATGCACCAAGTTCTCAGCACAAAGGAGGTTTATTTGTCCCAGAGGGACAGAGGGCAGGGAATAAGAGACAAAGACAGGAGACAGAGGTTAAGGGAGAAGAGGAAGAGAACAAGGGCGAGGGGAGGAGGGAGGGAGGATATTTGCCCTGGAGGGACAAAGGACTGCCTCTGGATAGAGAGGAGACAGATGTGGTCCATAGGCAAATGGCAGTTTATAAAGGGAAAGGGAGAAACGTGTTGGAATGAGTTGGTTTGTTCTGATTGGGCAAGTTAGTTAAGGTGGCCAAAAAGGAAGCTTTTGACTGCTGGACTTCAGAATTTTGATAGCTGGACCTTGGTGGTCAGCCTCAGGAGGAGGAAGTGGCCAAATAAAGGAACAGACCTTGGTGACTAGCTTTAGGAATGTAACCTATGGTTTACAAGGGCGAGGTAAGTGCAGAAGGGGAAAGCCTGCCACCATGTGTGCCAGGCTTAAGCCTGCTGGAGCCCTTCGCAGGTGAGTCAAGAAAGAAATGCGATATATACACACAACGGAATATTGTTCAGCCTTAAAAGGGACACCTTAAAAGATGCTCAGTGGGTAAAGGCAAGCCTGACATCCAGAGTTTAATTCTTAGAACCCACATGGAAGAAGGAGAGAACTGACTCCAGGCTTTCTTCTGACCTTCATATCTACATGGTGGCATGCACAAATCTGCAAGGGTTTGTGTGCACACAATAAATAAATGTAAAGCCTTCTAGCATGTGTGTGTTGGGGGGGAAGGGGGGTGTCCTCTGGCGTTTCCAACAACAATGATCAGTGAATCAGGCTAGACCGGGAAAGGCCAGAACCATAGCTCATGCTCTCAGGCGTATGTTGGAGATAAAAAAAAGAGAGAGCTTGTGCAAACAAGAGTAGAAAGGCAGGTGCCAGGGCTCAGAGGGTGATTATGGGCAAGTGGGAAGATGCTGGTCAAACCGCTGTGAGTCATGGAGAGCCAGTGCACGCACACACCTGCAGCTGATAACGCATAAGAATAGGCCGGAGGTGTTCCTGGGCCACAACAAAGGAACTGCTTAGGAAAGGCATGTGCTAATCTACTCCACCACAAGGACCATTTGCTATCCATGCATGTGTCGAAACTTCATGTACTCCTTAAACATACGGGAAAAATTGATGAAATGATCATTTGAAAACAATGCCTTTCTTTCTTGTTCCTGTTTCAGGAAGGTGATGTCTGGCCCAATTCATCAGCTGAAATCACTGTGTACTTTAACCCCCTAGAGGCCAGGCTCTACCAGCAGACGGTTTACTGTGACATTTCAGGTATGGACTTGTTCTGTGTGGTCACCAGGTTATCAAGTGCTCAGAACATACACACACGTTTGTGTGTGTGTGTGTGTGTGTGTGTGTGTGTATGTGTATGTATATACACATGTATGTGTATATGACTGCATGTATGTGTTCATGTATGTATGTATATGTGGGTGTATATGTATGTATGTGTATGTGTACATGGGAGAGTGTGTATAAGAAGGTGGGATAGCATGTACTTGGGTCATTTGATGCTACATGATACCAATAGAAGGATCTATGTCCAAAGAGGCATCTCTGAATCCACTTCATTAAAGTCTGCCCTGTGGCAAAACTTCAAAGTAATAATCAATTTGGGTGGATAGTAATGAGGCAAAGTGAGACTAAGGAAGGCTCTTACATGGCCTCAAAAGGTCATCCATCAAAATACCGATTATATAGAGAGTGGAGGGAACTCAGTTTTACAGTGAGGAGCACAGAAGACGGCATCTTAGCTATGGAACAGGTGGCCCTGGAGGACCACTCCAATAGGATGCAGCTTGGACACAGCATCCCGTCAACAACATCAGGACCAGTCTACCACATCCTCTGGCCTGACCCAGAGGATACTTCAGAAGGCAAACCTGAAGCACAAATTGCAAGGTCCAGCCTGGATTGTCACAAACTTCAATGTCATGAAAGTCAAGGGAAGAAAGATGAACTGTCTGAGAGAGACTCTGATTGAGAGCAGTGGCATGATCTAGTCTGAACATGTTGCTGCAAAGAACACCCATGGGGAAGAGCCAAGGAAGTTCTTTATCCTTCTAAGGAAATTTGTCCATTTTCATTATCCACCCATTGAGTCATTCACTGTCTGGTAAGACAGTCTCTCACTGCATGCCCTAGGCAAGCCCTAAATTCACTGTGTAGTCCAGACAGACCTCAACCCCTCAGAGCTAATTCCTCAGCCTCCCTAATGCTGGGAACAGAGATGTGAACCACCACATCCAACTTCTGGATTTTTAAACCTTCAGAATTTTTTTTTTAAATGCTCATAAGAAAAATAGGTAGATAGCAAAATTATAAAGCCAAAAGATAGCCTTTCCCTCCTGGGATTCGGTCAAGAAGTATGCTGAGTGTTTTCTTGGGAACCTTGGTTAACTCTGTATTACTGTCTGTTGATTTACTAACTTCACATGATTCTCTTTGGTCCTCGATATGAAAGACGCACATTTGATTTACCTTTATCTTCTCTTTTCTTCACCATGCTTACAGAGTTATAATTTACATACAGTAAAATTCACCCTGGCTCTGTGTCTTTTGACAGACCTGAGCAGTGGTATCACCCTTACCTAAATCAAGATACAGAAACCCCCATCACCCTGCAAAGTTCATTAATGCCCCCTCGATGGCAGCACTAAGCGCCCATCTCGCCCTCACAAGCCAGTCATTCTTACTGTATTTATTTCATGAGTTTCACTGACAGCTTTAAATTGTTTTAATGGTTTTGTTCCCTGGACCTTATAATGTCTCTTGGCATGTAAGGGTACTGTTATACTTAACCTTCCCATCAAGATTCTGCCTTCCATGGATTTCCCCAGTTCTTTAATAAGCTCATCATTGATGACTATAGTTAAGCCTACTATTACAGAGATATTGTCACCCCAAGAATATATGTCCCTAAGGCCTATGCCAAGGAGTCTCTTCCTTTATAACCATCAGTAGCTACGCTGCCTACCTCTGCTGTTTCATCTGTAGGTTGCACAGGGTTGCATGGATGCTCTGATCATTTAAAGTGGGAGGGTGAATGACAAGTCCACAGTCACCCACATCTCATCAACTGCCCAAACCCCATCATTCTCCCACATCTGTGAAGCCACGCTCCTCAGCCAGCCTTGGGCCTCCAATGGGAGACTGTGCTAGCCTCCCCTCTCAACACACCTGTCACCTCACATGTCGTGAGTATGGTTTTCCTGCTTTCCCATACAATCATAACATGTCTGTATTCATCCCTGAGCAAAATGGTCTTGGCTTCCCATTTTTTGAAATTTCTGTGCAGGGAATCATGCTGTGCAGAACCTGTGCCACAAGCACTGAGAACATAAAACTGCTCAACAAAATGTTCAATGAAAGAGCAAATGATTGAAACAAAAATACACCCAAATGGGCAGCTGCATTTTGTTTGATTGGCTGTTTTCCTTGCACATGGAGGTGGGATTCTCACCATGGCCCCAGGATGAATGCAGAATGGATGAAGAGTTTAGGATAGGCATGTATCACCTTTTCATGCTGCAGACCGGCATCCAGGATACCAGACTTCTTGGGGGCTGTACAGGAAATGTTTGGCAGGGTGGCAGTGTTCAGACACAGCCTGGAAGCGTGCCAGTGGCCCCCATGCCACAGGTGGTGGGACCTCCTCCAGCTCCACAGGGACACTGCTGGGCGTCATTCCAGGGGGCCGGCTGCTCTCCGGGAGGTTCCCGAACAATAGCCATGAGCTGTACTCATCCATTGTTCCCTTTGTGCTTTCAAATTCTCCCCACAGATCTCTTATCCTGGGTAGACCAAAATGTAATTTTTTTTCTCCACCTGTGTGTCAGTCTTCTTTATTTTGTTAGTCATTTATTAAAAGATTCAGTTGCCAAGGAGGGGCTCTGTTTATGTAGTGATTCCATATTATCATTCCTGTAAGTTCTGTGCAATTCTGTGTCCTTTGGAGGGCTGAAGATGGTTGCTCCCTATTATCTTCAACCAGCTGGCAAAAGCCCTTGATCCTCCCTCACTAAGAACACTTGCTAAGTGGATAGAAAAGTTTCTTCCTGGCTGCCTTTTTTTTTTTTTGCATTGGCTTTAAGATACTGTAGCTGTTTGTTTCTTTCATCTTGATGCTAAATACTTGACTGAAGCAACTTAAGAGAGGAAGGGCTTAGTTTATCTCTCTGTTAAGAGCGTCCAGCCCTTCATGACACCAAATATGTAGCAACGCTCACACCAGTGTGAGCCTATTGCTGAGACTCTTCATATCTCAACAGAGTAGGAAGCGAAATACTTAGGCTGGAAGTGGGCCATGCTGTGACCCTCAAGGCCTGCTCCCCAAGAATTACTTTCTCCAGCTGGGAACTTCCTGATGGTTCTAAAGTCTCCCAAAATAGCTCTGCCAGTCGGGGACCAAGTATTTGAACTTGTGAGTCTATGGGGGACATTTCTCATTTAAACCGTAAAAGGTCTCTATGTTCATAGAAGTAAGTGCATAGAGTTTTGATTCCTCTTCACACTTTTTTTTTAAATAAAAGATTGTGTGTGTGTGTGTGTGTGTGTGTGCTGCCCAGTGTAGGTGCTGGGAACCAAACTCTGGGCCTCTGAAAGAGCAGCAAGTGTTCTTACCTGCTGCCACCTGCCCAGCCCCCACCTTTTAACAAAGGTGCCAGTAGACTTTAGTTGCTACATTTATCTCTGTTTGCTTTCAAGTTAGTGTTAAGAATTGCTTTGTGCTTTGGAACCCAGTGGTTCCACCCAGGTGGGCTTGCCTTTTCAAGCCCTGTGTTTGGTACTTGCTAGGTTTCGTCAGACTGCACGTTTTATCAGTCATGGGGAATTCTTATCATCAGCCTCTTCAGTGCTGCTTCCCTTTCTTCTCAACCCTCACAATTACTTCAGAAGTGACTTCTTCTTCAACCTCCTTGTCTCTCGTGATTTATATATTTTTATTACGCATATCTGCTTGTGTAAGTGTGCATTCAGCACAGCACATGGGTGGCGGTCAGAGGACTACTTGGAGTCAGTTCTCTCCTTCCACTGCGTGGGTCCTGGGGATTGAACTCTGGCTGACTGTCTTGGCAGCAATTGTTTTTACCCGCTGGGCCACCTTGCCAGGCACTATTCTGAATATTTTATTCTAAATTATTTCTTCTACTTGACTAATGATTTTTTTTAGTTTTATCTATTCTTGGTGTATTCATCTGCTCAGCTTTAAATTTTTGATTTAGTTTTTAGAACTCATGTAATTTCATATTTCCTTTTTTTCTTCCTTCATTGTGGTTTCTGTTTCTTACTTCAAACCTTTTGGGAATGCCACGTTAGGGTTTCTCTAAGAATTTTCTATTATGTACCTCTGAGGTTGCTTGTGGAAACTACTGATGTTCCTCAGGAGCTAGATTGTTCCCTCAGATCGTTGGAAATGTTTATATTGTAGTCCTTTAACGAGGTTACGAGATTTTGAACACACTCTTTTGGGTGGGGATTTTTGTTAATTCATCTGTCAAGCTTCTTCAGCGTGTGTAAGTCCCATTTCAAGCCTGTCCATGGGACTTTAATTTCTCCCAGGAGCCGTTTCCCCTCAGCAGACTGTTAGCTACATAACAGCCCTCATCACTTTATCCTAGGCCAGTAGGTGGGACCTTCTTAGGCTGTTTTTGTTGCTGTTGTTTTTAGAGGTATATTTTTCAGGGTTCTAGGATTATGGAAAAATCTTGGTTTAATTTTCTGTTCCCAGATAAGAACAAGTTTATATCTTCTTAGGGTGAGGGTAAACAGGAGCCGGGGGACTATAACACCTGTGCCTTACTCTGCAAATCATCAGACCTTCTTAGACTCTCTTTGCTATTTTACTAGGCTTAGGTGCATTCTCCCTTCATTTCTAATATCTAGGATTGTCCTTCCTTTATTATGAGCTTAGATAAACGCTAAAATGTATATTTATCTGTTTTTAATTGCTTTATTTACTCTTTACATATGTGGTACCAGATTGATCTGAGTTAGCTAACTCTGCCTTGTCAGTTCACAGAATTAACAATTTTCTTATGTTTCTCAAGTTAATGTCCTTAGAGAATCTGTACCAGTTGCAACTCTAGTTGCATTAAAAATGTAGATTATTGGGCTTCATCTATGTTTTATTGAAGCAAAATTCCGAGAAAGCAGGGCTGGAGAATATGTATTTAAAGTAAGGACCAAAAAGTAATTATAACAAAGTTTCAAGAGTAAAGATTCATATACAAGGAAATGAGTTGTATTTCTATATCCTAACAGCGAACAGTGGGAAAATGGAATTTCAGAAAGCAATATTGCTTAAATAGCATTATGAATATAAAGTACTCAGAGATAAACCAGACAACATCAAGATCTGTGTAGTGAAATGTATGAAAGATAGCTGTAATTACAGACCTGTACAAATGGAGAAGTCCACACTGCCTGTGATCACTGATTTAATGATGTTAAAATGCCACCCACCTCCATTTAACTGTAGATTTGCTGCAATCAAAATTAAAAAAAAAAAAAAAACAAAAACCCAACAACTGCTTTTTAAAGTAGGAATACACAAGCTGATTCTGAAATTCCTGTGGAGGACCTGGAGAGATGGCTCTGCAGTTAAAAGCACTGGCTTCTCTCACAGAGAACCTGAGTTCAGTTCCCAGCACCATGCCAGGTCGCTCACGCTGCCTGTAACCCCAGCTCCAGGGAGATTTGTCACCTCTGGCATCTGCTGGTACCTGTGCTTGCGCTCTCTCTCTCTCTCTCTCTCTCTCTCTCTCTCTCTCTCTGTGTGTGTGTGTTTCTGTCTGTCCTCTCTGTGTGTGTCTCTAATACACACAATTTTAAAAAATAATGAAAATGAATCTCTAAATTTCCTGTAGAAATGCAGAGAATCTGTATCACCTAAATATTCAGAGGTTCAGGAATTAGAACGTGCATACCTTTGATGCTCTTTTTCAGCCTGTCATAGACCCTCTGTGAATGTCCCGTGGTCTTAGCTCCTGTGACCTGCAGTCCTTCCCTTACAGATTCTTGTCACCTTCACTGCCAATAATCAAGCTAATGCAATGTCCTTGTTTGGGTATTTATAGATATACCCACATATAAGCACAAAGACTTCCAGCAAGTATCATTTGAGACTCTCAGTGGCTCACTGGGGTGGCTGGACACTGCTTTTATTTTACAGATGAGAAAGTTAGAACATAGAAAACTCTGATGAGCTGCCCGCCAGAGGAACTCTGTAGCCAGTATTGAATCCAGTTTGAGTCATATGGTGTCACACATCCCATCCCCTGTCAAGTTACTCGCCATTCCATAAAGACACAGCTCCTGTGAAATGGTTCAATTGTTGCAGCTGGGAGAAATGCCCAGGTGCCTAACTCATCCAGAACTCCACCCAGTTTTCCCAACATGCCTAAAATATATACCCAACGACTCACCCAACACTTCTGTACAATACCAAGACTTTAAAACATCAGTTACCTATAAGCCTATCAGTGGTTGACCATACCTAACTGCCCGATACTAGATATGAATTACACTTTCTTTCTAGACTGCTATGCCCAGGTACTGTGATGTAAACGATAGAATAGTTTGCTGAAGATTCTAACAATGCTACCAAATTGCGCTCTGGCCAGAGGTCACCCTACGTAGTTGGCAAGGGACGGCACAGAGGTGCACAAAGGACTTAAATGTTCACGGGGACTGTGTGGGAAGATGAGTCAACAGGGCACACCAGGTTTAACACTAGGAAAATAGGCCAGTGTGTTTTCACAGACTAGCCTGGGTCAAACCACGCCATCTCCTTCAGTCCTTGTTTTACACGTGGCAGCTCAGGGGAATGTAGGGACTGGATGCATGGCTTGCTACTTTGGTCGTCCAGGGTTCCTTTTTGCTTCATCTTCACAGTGCTCCAAAGTTAACATTTTTGTTGTACAGTTTTTATACTCTGCATTTAAAGGCTCTTTCTGTGCCTCATGTTAATAAGCATATCTTTGATTGCAGTGTAGTTGGGGCTATGACAAAATACCATAGACTAGGTAGTTTATAAACATGGGAAGTTTTATGCCTCTGTAATTTTGGAGGCTGGGAAGTATAAGATCCAGATGGCAGGAGATTTGGTGTCTGATAAGGGCCCATTTCTCCCAGTGCTGTCTTGGGTGGTCCTTACCCCAGGGGAGGGATAAAGGAGCCCCATCCGGGCTCCTCTGTAGGAATTCAGAAATGTTCTGCCCTCTTCTATTCCTCTCCCCCAATTTTCACTTTTTAATCCTGCCACCTTGGGAGTTAAGATTTTAATGCATGAACCTGAGTGCAGGCAGACAGAGACATAGCAGATGACAAGTTGTCAAAGGCCTGTGCTTTGTATCTTCCAGTATTTAATGCAATGAAGCCTGTTGCCTTCAGGGATTTCAGGCTCATCACGTGTGCTCTGCTGAGCATCCCTTCATTCCTAACATGGACGGCTAGCTTACTTCAAATGTACATGAGAAACTTTGTTGTTTTTTTAAATACTTTAAGATCACACTCTTCCAGTAAGGAGCCTGCCCTTGCAGTTTACGGCTCCTTTGTATTTGTTCTTCTTGATGCTTTTTTGCTGAAATGAGAAAAATAGCTGCTTAGAAAATCCTGTGCAGAAGGAACATTTGTAGAGTGACCCTAAGATTTCGACAAGCATCCAGGAACAAAGGGGTGTTTGGTTCCTACATGCATTCTGCCACAGGAAGTGGCTATCTACAGACAAGGCCAGCTCCTTTAAACAATAAATAATTCCCAAAGAAACAGGGGCCCACTGCTTGTTATAACACGTGTTTGGTTTTGTTTGTTTGTTTTCTTTTGTTTTAACAGAAGGCAGTCAAGGTAACAGATGGAGAAGGTTTAGACCTGACAGTTATAAATAGCCCCACTGTTTATCCCATGATACATTAGCAGCTCACTCGCTCTTGGCTAGTCTGTGAGTTGGAATCTCAATCAAAAAGCCATTTTTTGTGTCCATAGAGTACAAGTCATTGCCCAGAGACTGGAATTCTAGAGGAACAGAGAAAGGTGAGAGTGTTCGGGGGTTCCGAAAGCTTGACTTATGTCATAGAACAGTGTTTCGCAGTCTGTGGGTCACAACCCTTTTGGGGGGTCAGAGATCAGACATTCTGCATTTTATATAATTACATGATGATTCACAGCAGTAGCAAAATTATGGCTATGAAGTAGGAATGAAAATAATTTCAGGGTTGGGGGTCATCACAACATGTGGAACTGTACTAATGGGTCACAGTGCTAGGAAGGTTGAGACCCGTCGATCCCAGAGTATTTGCCATCACTGATGCCTGTGTTCCAGGGATGGAGCAGAGTGAAGAAACCCTCTGAAGAGAGTATTGTCCCAATATTGTAAAAGTCAGTCTTGTTTCTTATAATCAAAGATGTAACTGCCTAATGGCCATGAGGTTGCCAAGGACTATACACACAATAGGACAGTATTCCTGTCTCTGATAGATAATGATGATTAAAAGCTAAATAGCAACAGAAGAAGGTAGGATATCACAGGGCATCACAATTACTATTGGCAACAGTGAATGAGAACTGTCACTTGGTGCCACTTGGTAGTTCTGAATGTATTTACTGTAACAATAAAAACTAAACCTAAAAGGCCATCAAAAGTGGTTTTGAGTATTCAAAGTTATATACAGAGCAAATATGTCCTTTAGCCCAGGATTTAAGGCCAGTGATTGACAACTGGGACCTCACAAACCTAAAGAGCTTCTGTACAGCTAAAGAAACAACCAGTCATTGAAGAAGAAATCCCCAGACCGGGAGAAAATATGTCAGCTACACATCTGACAGGCGATTAATATTCATAATATACAAATAACTCAGAAAACAGTCAAGAAAACAAATGACCCAATTCTAGAATATGTGCTAGAGATCTAAACAGAGTTCTCAATAAAAGAAATAAAAGTGACTAAGAAATACCTCAGTAAGTGTTAATCATCTTTAGCAATCAGAGGAATTCAGATTAGAACAACTTTGAAATTTCATTTCACCCCAGTCAGAATGGAGAGGATTGAGCCACGTGGCTGTGGTGCACGCCTTTAATCCCAACACTCAAGAACCAGAGGCAGGTGGATCTCTGAGTTCAAGGCCAGCCTGGTCTACAGAGCAAGTCCCAGGATAGCCAGGGCTACACAAAGAAACCCTATCTCAAAACAACAACAACAACAACAACCACAAAATCCCAGCCAACTGAACAAACAAGCTAAGAACCAAAGCCAGAATGGATAGGATCAACAAAACAGCTGGTTGTCTTTCTGGCAAAGTTGTAGAAACACAGGAACTTTGGTTCACTGATGGTGGGAGCTCAAATTGGTGTGGACACTCTGGAAATCAATATGGAAAATTCTCAAAAAAAAAAAAAGGTAAAAATAAACCCACCATGTGATCCATCTGTACCATTCCTTGGCATCTAACCAAAGGACTCCATATCCCACTTCACAGATATTTGCTCAACAATGTCCATTGCCAACTCTGTTCACAAGAGCTAGATGTGGAAACAACCTTCATGTCCTTCAACAGATGAATGGACATTAAAAATGTCATATATACTCAATGGAATAATATTCAGCTATAAAGAAAAGTTAAATCCCAAAATGTACAGGTAATTGGATGAACCTAGAATAGATCATATTGAATGAGGTATCCCAGACCTAGAAAGACAAGTGCTGACTGTACTCTCTCATCTGTGGTTCCTGGCTCCAGATGCTCAGATGTGAGTATACACTGTGCAGTAACCATGGAAACCAAGAGAGTATACTGCAGGCAGATAGCAGCAAGGGATGGGGTTGGGTGGGGAATGGCAATATCCTGGTGATATAAAATGAGGAGTAGAAAATGAGAGGGGCTTCAACTGGAAAGAAAAGCAGTCAATCAATACAGAGAAGGCGGGACAAAGGACAAATAACACTACAGTTTTTGGAGAAAGCCTCAAGGAATCATTATTTTTATATTTACCTAAAACTGTAATTATTCTCTCTCTCTTTCTCTCTCTCTCTCTCTCTCTCTCTTTCTGTGTGTGTGTGTGTGTGTGTCTGTTTGTTTGTTTGTTGTGTACCCAGGGACACACACAGAAGTTAAGCCACTTGGACTGACAATGCTCCCTAACAAGAACCATAGACTGAAAACCTTCCAGTACCAGTCACAAGAAGCCTCCTCTTGAATATTTCATCAAGTGACTCCCAAAACGATATAGACTATCAATGTAGCCCCTTGGTTGTCTCTCAGGAGTTGAGGGTAGGCATCTTTTGCTGAAGGCACAGCACCCTTAGGACACAGGATTCAGATGACTAGAGCTGGATTTGACTTGAAAAGCTTCCTTCCTGAAGTCTAGAAATGGTATTAGGAAACACCATGCAAGTGCTGGGGCTGGGGGGGAAGCAATTACACAGCCTTACTCAGCTATACTTTAACTGAAAAGAACCAGGTACAAAGTCATGTGTAATTTATCCTCTCATTTATTCATATCAACATTTGCTTTGATATATAATTAAGCACAGACAATATACACCCTAATGTTAATAATTAAGAAGGTACAGTTATGAGAGACTTTCTATATATCTGGTAATTTCTAATTAATCTTATATTATCTAGTGAAGATATTTCCACATTCTAAGAGAGGAGAAGACACATGAGAGAGGTTGGCTATGTGTGCTTGTTAACTCTGGGTCCATTGGGAATTGTTAAGACACATCACATACATTGGAGGTCATCCCATGACCTCCGTGGAATGAGGTAGAAAAAGTTCTGTAAAGTGTAGGAGTCCAGGTCAGATCCACAAAGTTAGACAGCTGGTTCTCTGAGTCTTCCTGAATCTAGATCAAAACAGTGTTCCTTAGCATTTTATGGTGGCTTTCACTTGATGAGTGGCATCAATCACTGGTCACCCCCTCAGATTCAGAGTCATTACCTTGCTTTATTAAAAACTTCAGAATAATGCTAAGACTTGATTAAATAAATTGGTTTAATCGATGCAACAATTGTATATATAATAACTATATGGTACAATGTGATATTTGGATACATAAATGCAATATGTTATGATCAAATCAAGGTATGAATTCTTCCATTTTCTCAGCTATTTACCATCTGTGTTTTAGTATTCAAAAATCCTGTCTTCTAGCATTTTAAAATATACAATGTATTCTGGCTTCCCTGCTGTGCCATGGATCACTAGAACGTGTGTGTGTGTGTGTGTGTGTGTGTGTGTGTGTGTGTGTGTGAAAGAGAGAAACGGGGGTGTGCTGGAGCTGTAACACAGGGTCTTGTGCTGACCGTTCCTGCCCTCTTCCGCTGAGCTGTATCCCCACCCCATCTGACTGTATTTGCTACCCTCCCTGCTCCCTGCTCTGTTCCACCTCTGGTAATCATTCCTCTACCTTCAGCTGTAACGAGGCCAACTTTAGCATCTGCACAGGAGTGGGAACAGGTAGCATTTGCCTTCTGTACCCGGAGGTTAACTTTCTTAATTGTTTTTTCCCTGATAAAATGTCAGCCCAAATTGCTATGGAAGCTGTTCATTAACGGTAAGAACTCAGCAATATTACTGTTTCCTAAAGACCAGAGATGACCTCCACCTTGGTTAAATTGTAGTTCCCTTGGTACCGAACAGTGCTGGGGGTTATTTAAGAGGCTCCGTGCTTTACATTGGTAACAAGCCTCAGGTGATCTGGGATAATAAAGTCAGAATTGCTTTTTATAGGCCGAGAGATCCGCTTGCCCCTCCGAATCAGAGGAGAAGGAATGGGGCCCAAGATTCACTTCAACTTCGAATTATTGGACATTGGCAAAGTTTTCGTTGGATCTACCCACTGTTACGAGGTGGGCACTACCACTGCTTACTGAGGCCTGGCTTTTTCCCTCTGCTTCTTTTGGTGTTTTTTTAATTTGATAGAAACTTGGTACATTTGCCTCCTTTTGCATTTTCTGCCTCAATTCTTACCTCTCTCCTAATCAAAGTAGGATGTCTTCTCCCATTCTTTTATTTTGTCAAACGCTAAAGCTCTTCAGCACTGTAATTTAATTGGCTTTATCCTTCTCAATTTGTAGACTGCAGAGGGAAAAACCATAAATACAGCTTCCCATCTGTCTAGTGCTTGTTCCGGGACAACATAAATCCTACAGATCAGAGGAGAGAGAGCTTTTTGCATTTTCAAGAATGCCCTAATGAGGATAGCAATGTTCACACTTCAGGGTCTCCTCTCGATCCTCTCTGTCTCCCGATCTGTGTTTTAAAAACCAATCATCACTTTTCTGAAGGAGAGTGTTATGCTCTGTCTTCCCAATTAAGCAGAAACCGGAATTTTCCAGTATGAACTTATGGTCCTTCAGAGTCAAAGTCACTCCAGTGTCACCTCATGGGTGAACTTATACTTACACACCATTGTTACACGCCTACATATCTATTACACATATATGCAAGTGCTACCATGGAAATGTGGTTTTAGAGTGCTCCTAAATTGTGAATGTTTGTATCTTAGCAAGTAGTTATTTAATAAGTGATAAGTAACTGTCATGCTCTGGGAGTGTGTGTGTGTGTGTGTGTGTGTGTGTGTGTGTGTAATTTACAATCCTTACAGAACTGTGAAAGGTAGGATTTATTATCCTTCTGTCATAAGAAATACTGGGTGCATGTGGTCAGTTCCTCTACAATCTGCCCTCAGCCAATGTTGTAAAGTGCTGATACTTTGACTATAGTCTCTACTTAGTCCTTGCAGAAAGCAGGGACAGTCGCTCCTCCTGTTTTCTGGCCAAATAAGCTGGAGCTTAGAGACATTTTTATACTTAGCTTAATACTCACCTAAGCGTGGAGTGAAGGTTCAGCAGATGCTCTCCTACATTGCAGAGTCTGGAGCCACAGCATTCACTTCTAGCACATGGCTGAAGGACTGAAGCCTCCCTCCTCTGTAGCATGCTGGCTGAAGGAGAAAGCGCTTTGAGGAACGCATATGAGGCTTTGATAGCATATTACTATCACAGTCTATTACTTGTATGGGTCTACAAGGGAGGACAGAGAATATGGTCATGATGGCAATTTAGAAGGAGAGGGTGACAACCCTGATGGCCACAGGTATAAGAAACTTGGCCAAGTCACTCAGCTTGAGAACATCACGGGCACTGGGTCACTGATCCCTCTGGGAATAGAGGGTATTTTACTGGTCTTTCGGTCCTGAGGTTCCTAGCACCCCATCTTTCCATACCAAGTAGATCCCATCTACAAGGAGAAGTGCCTACAGGACGTGGAGACCGAGTACTTCATTCCCACACTCACTGAGGTAACTGAGCCAAATGAGGCAAAGCAAAGGCACGCAGATGTTAATGTCAGGATCAATGATCTACATAGGCACATGACTAAATAATATTAAAATGAGAGAGCTACATACACAGCTAACTTCTAAATTATTCTTTGTTGTGTGCTCTTGAGAGAAGAGTCTCCAAAGCAGAGAAAAAATAGGATATTTCTTATTCGTCGATATTGCTTGTGTAATTTATCCCACATGATTTCTCCTTACACCTTACAGATTGTTCTTTATGGATGCCACACCAGGAAAAGACATTTAGTCCTGATGCAAAAGGGATATGGTTTCCCTGCATATAATAATAATTTTTCTTTTAGCAATTGACTAGGCATGCCCAGATTTTAACTGCAGAGCAAACCCCAGCCAGCCAAAGTGTTCAGTGAGGTGAGGCATCAGATTGGACAGAGCTAAAAGCAGCAGAGGGAGGTGGTGAGGTGCGTCTATGGGCAGATTTTGCACTCTCGGCATCTTCAATGCTGAATCTTCAATGCTGATGCACCATTGCATCTCCTAATTTATTATATTACCTCCTTGAGAAATTTGAATGCCTAGCTACCAACCTTAGTCACTGCTGAGCTCATCAGATGCATAAGCATAATCCCAAGAGTATGCGATATTATCCAGTGCAGTCTAGGTGCAAACCAACAGGAGGTCAAGTTCTCCTTGACCAGGAGGAGGCATAAGTGATAGCCTCTCCCAAGAGTTGGACCTTGGGGTAAGAGCCTCAGGACCATGCCCCAACCTATCAGCTGGATTCAGTGTTCGTAAATAGATGTTTCTTTGTCAGGAGTAAGAGAATGACATCATATTCTCCAAAGTAAGAGGGGTGGACTGGGAGATGCCTCTGTCAGTAAAGTACTTGTCAAGCAAGCATGAGGAACTGAGGTCAGATCCCCAGAACCCATGTAAAACTCTGGGCACTTCCCTGTAATTCTAGTGCTAGGAAATGGAGACAGGAAGATCTCTGGTCAAGCCAGCTAGTCTTGCTAAATCAGTGAGCTCCAGACTTCGTGAGAGACTCTGTGTCAGTGAATGGGGTGGGGAGTAGTTAAACCTCTGGCCTCCACATACACAGGCACACAGACATGCATGCATCTTCATACACAGGTACATACCCACAGGAAAACAGAGGGAGAGAGAGAGAGAGAGAGAGAGAGAGAGAGAGAGAACTCTGACAGTGTTCAGAAAACCTGGGAAAGATAGCCATGTTACCCAAATGACAGTAAAAGCAACAAACAAAAGGGGGTTTGTGCTTGTTTCTAGAGAGAACAACAGAGAGCTATGAATGCCTTAGAGCAGTGGTCCTCAGCCTTCCTAACGCTGCGACCCTTTAATACAGTTCCACATGTTGTAGTGACCCCCACCCATACAATTATTATTTTTTTGCTATTTTGTAACTGTAATTTTGCTACTGTTATGAATCATAATGTAAAAATCTGTGTTTTCCGATGGTCTTAATAGACCCCAGCAAAAGGGTTGTTTGATCCCCAAAGGGTGACCCACAGGTTGAGAACCTCTACTTTAGAGAGTGGCCCTCAGAGTTGTTTATATAATCAAGATATATTGTATATGTGTATGAACATTTCAAAGAGTAAATATATTTTTTTAAATGAAGAGTAGCCTACAAGTTACCACCAGCATACGTGAGCTACCCTTTGAGTGCAGGTAAATTCTGTGGCCACTGCGCTGAGCAATGGGGGTGTAAGCCTCACTTTCATTGGTCAACTCTGTCACCAGGTTCTACTTTTACAATTACATGAATTAGTAATACATTTACTCTCCTGGCAATATGAGAAGCTGAAGAGGGCAGATGGGGAAGTTGGGGCCTAAAAAAATTAGGGAGCTTGTCTAAAATTGTGTAGGTAGGAAGTCAAATGCAAATCTGAGATTTGAACACAGACTACTTGGCTTCCCAGTCCAAAGCTGATCATCTTTCTACCTGGTCTCTTTAAAAGAGAAAAAGATGGAAGCACAATTCAGACTACCTGGAACCTTGGAACGGGGAGGTTTGGAGATAGACTTAGAATGGTGAGCCAGGCAGCGAGCAATCTTATTTATGGTTTTGTTCTGGTGTACTGGTTATCTGCCGTTGGCAGAAGCGGCTGTGTTCCTCTGCGAAGGATATGGTTTTCTGTCCAGAGCAGCCTGAGCCGCTGAGCTTGGTCTCCTTGACCTCTAACCACAGCAGATCTCCTTGGCCACCTAAGGCACTGTCCTGACAAAACAATAGTTGAGGAGCCAAGTGTTGTGGTGGGGGCTTCCTCTAGACTGGATACTGGGTTTGCATTTCTACAGACATTCTCCCCTCCTCTGAGACACTCCCCTCCTCGACCTTCAGCACTTATCTCAAAGCAGGAGATAGCCAACCACACCTTGTCTATACTGCTCCCTCCCTCTGGGTTGTCCTCTGGGTTCTGTGACCACGCCCCATCACAGTCACTCTCTTCAAGGTCAGGGAACATAAGACCCTAGGCTCATCTCCTAGAGCCTCTTCTGCTGACCTCTGTCCACATTTCACGTTTATGGGATTCCTTCCTTGGCTTCCAGCATGTTCCAGCATTCCTTACCACATTCCTCAGGTGCCTCACAATTTTCTCCTAAGTTTCTGGATGTCTTTGGACATTTCTCAGTTTTCACTTAACCTAAGCCTCCTCACGCATATGCACCTCTTTGCTTGCTTATAGAGAACATTTAAGAGATAGTCTAACAGTCTCCATCCATAGATAGAATTATGACCAGTCTCCATGTGGTATAAAGTGGACAGATAACTAACTCGATTTAACTAACCTCCAGTGTCTTGAGTATAGATTAAGGGATGTATATCAAGAGAGGAAGCTAGTCTCTCTTCTAGGTGTAAAAGCAGAATTGTCAAGGAACAAAGAACAGTTTCATTGCAGGCCCAGAATAGAACAGCATGACCGTAGTACAGGTTCATGTACACTAATGGGGAGGTGTGGGTGGAAACGGCAACTGAAGGCCAGCTGTGGGGGAGTCTGCACACCAGGAGTGAGCTCCTCACATTCACACTCAGAGCTACTGTGCAATCAGATATGGGTACTACCCTGGTACCAGGACATTAGCATACAGGAATAAAGTGTCTCTAGTAAAATGATTGCTTGCATAAGAATCCCCAGATAGCCAGTCATCCAATGGTGTTTGAGATGAACACATCCAAGAAGGATGAGCTCTCAGCCCCGTAGAGAGTATCCTCAACATCTAGAGTCCTCGGTGACATCTGTTATGCAGTCTACAAGCCCCATGACAGGCACAGGCTGAGGCAGTTGGTGCTGCTCCATCCTGACTTACTTTCATTTTTACAGCCCAAACTTAACCTCAGTTTCCTCATGCATGTGAAAGAACTGTCTACCTTTTTTGTGGTTACTTTATAGGGAATATTTAAAAAGTAGTCTAAGAGTCTTCATTCATAGATATAACTATAGCCAGTCTTTTAGTGGTACAAGTATAATTCAAATGACTAACTTAAAGAGTTTTTAAATTTTTAATTACATATATGGGGTGGGGGGCGTGCATGTGAGTGCAGGTACCTGTAAGGACTGTAGATCTGGAGTTCAGGTAGTCATGAGCCACCCAACATGGGTTCCAGAAATGGAACTTGAGTCCTCTGCAAGAACAATATGCACTCTTAGCCTCTGAGCCATCACTCTAGCCCCAACTAACTTAATTTTAAAGAGAATACCAAAAACTTTGTCAAAAATGACTTTGTGACTTAGGAGTCCAGTCTTTAAGCATTTAAGACATCAGACAATTCAATTCTCCCATGAGTTTCCCTTGGTCATAATTCTCACAGTCGTCCCTGACGCTGAATGATACATCATGTATTTACACAAAAACTGACCACTGTTCCCTTGACCTGACCATGTTTGACTTTGCCCAATGTAGGCAATCCTGTCCAACAAAGGCAGCATCGATGCCCTCTTCAACGTCATCCCTCCAACTTCAGCTTTGGGGGCCTGCTTTGTTTTCAATCCTAAAGAAGGCATTATTGAACCGAGTGGGGTCCAAGCTGTCCAGATCTCCTTCAGTTCTACCATCCTGGGGTACTTTGAAGAAGAATTCCTGATCGATGTCAACGGGTCGCCTCAGCCCGTGAAACTGACCATTAGGTATGGCACACTCGTAACTAAGGTAGAAACTGACTGGACTTTTTCCTTCTGCTTTCTAGAGCCTCAGAAAGTAGATCGTATCTTGTATGTTCATAATTGTCTGTTAGTATGAACCCTTCAGCACGGTGGAATGTTTTAAATGCCCACCAGTGTTTCTTTCCATATTGGATGGCCTTGTAATACGGGCGCAGATACACTGACATCTGGTTTTCCTCTAAATTGTAACCTGTCAAATAAGGATTTAAATCAGTGGTTTACAACCTGCAGGTCATGACTCCTTTGATGGTGGCATACCAGATCTCCTGCATATCAAATATTTATGTCACAAGTCATAACAGTAGCAAAATTATAGTTGTGAAGTAGCAATGAAATAATTTTATGGTTGGGGGTCCCAATGGTATCGTGTGGTATCTCAAAAAAGATGAAGATCTGAGCAATATCATGGTTCGGGACATATATATCAAGAAAGTCCACCACACCATTGTGTAGTTGGCCATAGGCAACAAAATGGAAAATGAACAATGGTGAGGATTTGGAGCAATTGGAGTGTCCGTCTATTGATGATGGTGTGACTGTTAGTATTCACTGCCAACTTGACAAGACCTAGAATTACCTAGGAGACAAAGCTCTGGACTTGTCTATTGTAGAGTTTATAGATTGCATTTATTTAGATGAGAAGACTCAGTCTTACTGGGCTGGGATCTCAGGCTGAGTGAGAAAGAGAAAGAGAAAGATCCCTAACTGCAGATGTAAAGCGACCAGAGGCCTCATGTCCCTGCTGCCACGCCTTCCCCACCATGGTGGGTTGTGCCCTTAAACTGTAAGCCAAAATAACCCTTCCCTTTCTGAAGTAACTTTTCCTGCAGATATTGTGTCATGGCAATGAGGTAACAAATAAATACAGATTGAAATGTAAGACATTGCAGTCAGTATAAATAGTCCTGTCCTTACCTGAAATAAATGAACTTTGACCTGACAAGTCTATCAGCATCTATACTCAGAAGAAATGAAGGCACATGCCCATATGCAAACTTGTGCATGAATGTTTATAACATCATTATTCATATTGGGCAAAGATAAGCAAAATATGATATACCTATTCATGAAATTTTATCAGCCACAAAAAGGGGTTAAAAAACAAAAAGAAAGAAAGAAGTGTGGATGCTATGACATGGAACAGTGGATGAACCTTAAAAGAGCTCAACCAGTGTAAAAGGCCAGTCCAATGCGTGTGTATACACATGCACACACAGACAACATACATTATATGAGTCCAATGACATGAGAAGTTGAAAATAAGCAAAGCCATGTAAAGCAATAGGTTCAGGATTGCAAATGGTGGAGGATTGTAGCTAAAGAACACGGGTTTCCTTTTGAGGCACTGAACATGTTCTGTAATTGTGCACACATTCTGTAGATAGCCGATGCCATTGATTTGTATGTACACTTTAAATGGGTGAGATATGAATGTAAATCATGTCTCAATGACACTGTCTTTAAAATATCAAGTGAGTGTTCTGTCATTTCCTGGGTATAATTTTTAATTAGGTATATGAGTGCCTGTAGGTGTGCATCTGAGCTTCCAGAGAAGCTCAAGAAGGTGTCAGATCCTCTGGAGCTAAAGTTACAGGCAACTGTGAGCTGCTCAGTGTGGGTGCCGGGAACTGATCCCAGGTTCTCTGAGAGAGCAGCAGGTGCTCTTAACCCCTGAGCTGTCTCTCCGGCCATACAGATTGATTTTTTTTTTATTGGTTATTTTATTTATTTCCATTTCAAATGCTATTCCCCTTCCCGGTTTCCCCTCCACTAACCCCCTATCTCATCTTCCTCCACCTGCTTCTATGAGGAAGCTCCCTCACCCACCCACCCACCCACTCCGGCCTCACCATTGCAGCATTCTCATATGTTGGGATATCAATCCTCCACAGGACCAAGGGCCTCCTCTCCCACTGATGCCAGATAAGGCCATCTGCTACATATGCAGCTGGAGCCATAGGTTCCTCCATGTGTACTCCTTGGTTGGTGGTTTAGTCCCTGGGAGCTCTGGGGGGGTGGGGGGATTCCAAATCTCTTTTCAATATCACAAAGTAGAAGTTCATGACACTAGCAGTAGTGAATGGACAGTCACAGTGACCTGAGGTTCTCTACTATGCATAGTAGGATTTTACCATCTCATAAAGCAAACTTGGACTAAAACTTCATTTGCTCTCCAGGAGTGCTCGCTCTCTCTCTCCCTTCTTCCCTCTCCCTTCCTCCCTCTCCCTTTGGACCACTTCCCCTCGGTTTCTATGCTTTCTACTCTACTGTCTTTTTAATGTTTATTTTACTTTCTCTCAGTGAAAAGGAAAACTCAGTTGTGCAAAGAATGCTTGGAGCTTTGTCCCTAAATAGATTGCCCGTTACTAAGAGGGGGAAAGAAACCCACACAGCTCCCCTTGCCTGCTTCACCTCCTCCCGCTGAGTGCTGCATGTGCCTCAAAGTATTCTAGCACTTTAAACTATGCACAGCGATTCCGGAAACTGTGAGCCACTGCCACCACAAGTGAATGTGTAGTTATATGAAAATAATACACACAAGATCATGTTTCCAGCCCTGTGTTATGATGATGACTTCACACATCACTTGAAGGGATAAACCTTTCTTGGGGTCTCTGTCTCAGAAAATACCTATGAAGTTAATAGTGTGAATTCTAGAAGTTTTCTTATTCTTTTATTGGCAGGTGCCCTGTCCTGGACTCCATGTATTTTGGGCTGGTGTATGTTATAAGAGAACAAATACATGTTTGCTGTTTCTAATGATCATTTACTTACATGGCACAATATTTTAAGTGAGTGAATAAACTATGATATGAAATTAATGGGGCTTTCAATCATATCCCAATGAGCAATCTTGTTGTCTCTCTCTCTCTCTCTCTCTCTCTCTCTCTCTCTCTCTCTCTCTCTGTATATGTCATTTATAAAGTTTTCACTATTGCATAGATGTACTTGGCAATTTAAATTGCCTCTTGCATGATGATCCAATCAGTCTTAGTCTTTGAAACGATCCCATTAGCAGGTTATCGCATTGCTGGATGGCTGGGTAATATCCTGTTGGGATTCATGTGACCACATCCAAGTCCAGGTGGCATCATTTAGTCACAGTTCTCTCGGTGACCAGAGTCTTTGATTGCATGTGATTTATCTCCGTGCCTTTTAGCTTCTGCCCTGAAAAAATGACAACCTTTTGCAGTTTCCCATGCTCTTTTCCTACTTTCTTTTATCCCTGTTCATTTCATGTACTTTTTAATCTACTTGTTCCTCTGGCCCCAAAAACTGTCTTTTCCAACTCAAGTAGATAAGTTGTGAGCTTCTTTGGCTTCATTCTCAGTTGGATCCTCACAGACTGCTGAGTACCAGACAGGCTTTTGGAAATCATCTCAAATCATCAGCATGAAATAGAGTCATGAGAACAGATTTTGGACTTGCAGCTTGTCACGTTGAGTCTTGGCTGTGGTCACCCTCCACTTCTCCACAGAAGCTTCAGCCCAGTAGAGCCCTTGCCAGCAGCCACCAGTGTTACTAAGGCACCAGTGTGCTGCATGTGGCATAACAGGTCTCTGTGTATCTCTAACATTTGAAGCTTTGCCACATGAATGGAAAATTGTTCAGCCCTTACCTTTGCTGTAGATATTTTTAAAAATATTGATTATGGAGAGCAATGATTACTGCTTAACCAGCAAACAAGAATGCCTGCCATATAAGCTTTCTTTGGCTGCTGTAAACGATTACTATAAATTTAGTAGATTAAAGCTATAGATTTATTATTCTAGAGATCAATAGATTAGAAGCTCAACACTGGTCTTAACTGAGCCATTAAAGGTGATAATAGACCTATCAGTCTTTCTAGAAGCCCCAGGAAGGAATCTACTCCCCAAACTTTGTACCTTCTTAAGGCTGTCTGTCCATTCTCTCTGGCCAATGTTGGTAGCAGCACTAATCTGTGGGTATAAGTACAAATCTTTAGAAGGTAGTTTGATGACATCTCTATTTAGTAAAACAATAGCTGGTTCCTACCTATGGCCGAGGACCTCTCCAACCATGGGATTTTATTTTACCAAGTTTACAGTAGCAGGTATGAATTTTCTCCTATAGAACTAGCTTAAAATCCAACCAAAACCTCACTGGTCACCTCCCTAACAGTCATGCCACTACTGTACCAGTGAGTACATTTTGCTTGTCAGGTTAGGGATTTTTTTGTTTTGTTTTGTTTTTTTGTATACAGGGTTCACTGCTGAGTAAGACCACTGATAATTTTTCTTCCCTAGTGGCCTGCATAGCACTTCCCAACACTATGAAAGCTAGCTCACAAGGATGGCACTTTCAAAGACCTAATATACATTTTATTTATTTCTTAACTATTTATTTTATCTTTAATTATGTGTATATGTGATAGGGGGACCTATGCACATATGAGTACAGGTGCTCAGAAGTCAGAAGAAGGCATCAAATTCCCTGGGTCTGAAGTTACAGGCAATGTGAGCCACCTTATGTGGGTGCTGGGAGCAAGATTCCAGTCCTCTGCAAGAGCAATCAGAACATGCTCTTAACCTCTGAGCCATCTCTTCCAATTTTTGTTTCACCATGAGTTGATTACAGAGTATATGATTCATCCAAGTTAACTACACTTTGTAGCATTAGTTTGGTGACCTGGCTGCCTATTCCCTGGTCACTGGTAGGGACAAGGTTAAATACACTAGCCATAGTCATGTCCTAAAACCTAGAGTTTGAGACCTGGAGACCTTTTTTGTGTATGAGTGTGTGGCACACGTGAGTATGCACTCACATTCACATGTGTAGACACACATGACACATGTACGTGGGTATGCACTCACATTCACGTGTGTAGACACACATGACACATGTACGTGGGTATGCACTCACATTCACGTGTGTAGACACACATGACACATGTACGTGGGTATGCACTCACATTCACGTGTGTAGACACACATGACACATGTATGTGGAGGCCCAATGAGACAGTGTATTTCTCAGTCACACTTTGCTTTATTTGATGAGTCAGGGTCTCTCACTGAACCTGAAGCTCATGTGCTCTGGTTAGTCTAGACATCATGCCCCAGAGACTTCCTGTCTCCACCTCCTGAGTGCTGGTATTATGAGTGACCCCCATGCTTGCTTGGCTTTTATAAAGGTGCTAGGGTTCCATGCTCCCATGCAAATTCATGCACACAGGTCCTGAGCCCACTGAGATACACCACACACACTCTGAGAAATGGTTGTAATGGCTACTGCCATGGCTTGTCGTACCATGGCTTCTTAGACTCTGCCATTGACCTCATACCAAGGTTTGTATATTTTGTGTATTCCCTCCCCAGTTCTGACCATTACGTTGACTCATTCTCTATTTCTCCAATTTGTGTCTGACTTTCAGAGGCTGTGTAATTGGACCTACATTCCATTTTAATGTCCCTGCTCTGCACTTTGGGGATGTTTCCTATGGTGAGTAACTTTTTCTTTTTTCTGTGTGTGTGTATGTGTGTGTGTGTGTGTGTGTGTGTGTGTGTGTGTGTATACATATGTAATCTTGTAATTGTACTTTTTATTCACCTGATGTAAATGTTGTCTTCTAGGCTTATTTCCTCTGTCTGCTACCCTAGGCCTCGGCCTGGAAGCTTCTAGCCTCTGTGCAATCTTATCTAGGCCTAGAATCTTTTCAGCCTTTGGACTTACTGCTGAATAAGCTCACCTTTTCTAGCTCTTTCTGAACTCTGGCTTCAGAGTTGTTCAACTCATCTGTTCTGGCTCTAACTCCTCTCTAAACTGACTGATTCAATCTGGCTTCTCTCTTGGCCTCTCATAGAACTGGCCTCAAACTAACTCTGGCAATCTGTTCTAGTCTTCTGGTTTCTTCTCATTCTCTGGCTCATTCTGTCTTCATTTGTGTCTAGCTTATTCTCTCTTCAACCTATCTTTATAGAACTGTCCTGGTAAAACTGCCTCTTCTGTCTAATCTTTCTCCCCACACTGCTCTCTTAAGTAGCTTCCCTATTCTGTCAAATCTTTCTCGGATTCACTCAGTCACTTTGTCTGCCACTCAATTAGACATCACTTTCAAACATGGGTGCTACCTTCTACAAATTTAACTTTACCTTCATTATTTGGGATTAAAGGTGTGTGCTAAGGGTGAGCCGCACCATAAGTAGAAACAGGTTTTGGTTTGGTTTTTTTTTTCAGTAAGTAACACAATCTTGGGATTCATGGTATGATCAAATATCCTGCAATCTGGAGGGTAATCTTGAATGTCAACCCTAGAAATACTATCTTCCTCCTTGCAACTGTCTCTTCCATTGGCCTGGAGCTCACCAATTAGACTAGGCTGCTGGCCAGTGAGCCCTAGTGTGGTGTTTTGAGTAGGACTGGCCCACATAGACTCATGCATTTGAATGCTTGGTCCACAGGGAGTGGCACTATTAGTGGCCTTGTTATAGTAGGTGTGGCTTTGTTGGAGGAAGTGGGCCTTTAGGTCTCAGAAACTCAAGCCAAGCCTAATTGGTCACATTCCCTTCCTACTGCCTATGGATCCAGATGTAGAATTCTTAGCTTCTTCTCCAGCACCCTGTCTGCCTGCATGCCACCATGCTTCCTGCCATGATGATAGTGGACTAAACCTCTGAACTATAAGCCAGCCCCAATTTAATGTTTTGTGCACAAAACCCCCAGACCTGCACTGTATATAAATGCAAATTCTGATTTGCCCATCTGGCTGCACAGAAGACTCCTTAGAGAGGTGCTTTGGGGTTGAACTGAGGCCGTGTGCTTCGACTCCTGGGTTCTATGTTTCATCTGTATTGTCGTATCACCTCTCATCTGTCCCATGGCATTTCTCTTTTTCTATATTTATCAACTGATAAAATGACAATAGAAGCAGCAGAAGCAGTAATATCTCCCTTGCTTGTTTTTTATGGATTTATGCTGCTGGGTCCATGGCATGCAGTGTTGTGCTTAAACCCAGCAATCCTTCCCAGAGGTGCAGTCACTGTAGATAACCAAAAGTGGAGCCTTGAGACTGCCAAATGGTTTTCCAAAGTCACACAGTATTGATGGAATTGCTATTTGTTTTGAGAGCTGCTTTCAGCTGGGATCTTGCCCCAGCGAGGCAAAATTTGTTCTTGGCTAATTACAAAAAGAAACTCACAGCATTTGTGATCTTTCTGTGTCCTATATGATGATCACCGCATGCATTATACTGCACAAAGTACATGACACAGGTATAGACTTTCTCCAGATTATATATCTCCTGTATTCTGAATTCTTTCTCTGAATAACTACAAAAGCACCACCTCATTTGCAAAGTGACCTACCCACGTATTTCCCTCTGCTTTGTGAAGATTCTTAGCTTACTAGAAACATTGGGATTCCCTTGTGTGACTCTCCCACTAACTCCCAGAAGTCTCTCCGATGTCATTTAATTATTGGTCACACACATTACTGAATCCATGTAGTGTCTTTATTGGGTGCCCATTGTTTAGGAGTGAACTCATGTTCCTCATATATCAACATTTTGAAGACTCTGCTGCTGCTTCTGTGTAGTCTTGTGATCTATAGCTTCCTGTTTCTTCAAGAGATCTTATAGGTGAAGATTCTGCACAGTGGTAGAGCACTTGTTTAGCATCCTCAAGGCCCTGGATCCCAGTCCTAGCAACAGAGATATAGACAAACAAGTAGACATCTTTATTCAGATTTATTTATTTTTATTTTATGCGTATAGGTGTTTTGCCTGCGTGTATGTAAGCATTCAGTGCTGGTTTGTATATGCTCAGTCCAGGGAGTGGCAATATTAGAAGGTGTGGCCTTGTTGGAGTAGGTGTGTCACTGTGGGTGGATTTTAAGACCCTCATCCTAGCTGCCCGGAAGCCAGTCTTCCACTAGCTGCCTTCAGATGAAGATGTAGAACTCTCAGCTCCTCCTGCACCATGCCTTCCTGGATGCTACCATGCTCCTACCTTGATGATAATGGACTGAACCTCTGAACCTGTAAGCCAGCCCCAATTAAATGTTGCCCTTATAAGAGTTGCCTTGGTCATGGGGTCTGTTCACAGCAGTAAAACCTAAGGAAGACACAGACCATGTACATGCAGTGTGCAGTGAAGGCCAGAAGAGGGCATCAGATCCCTTGGACCTGGAGTTACAGATGGTTGTGAGCTGCCTTGTATGTGCCGGGAATCAAATCTGAGTCCTCTCCGAAAGTAGTCAGTAGTCTTAACCACTGAGCCGTCTTAGCCTCCAAGAAAGTGCTGTGTTTGTGTTGTTTATTTTTTTGTGGTTGTTGTTGTTTGGTTGTTTTGTTTTGTTTTTTAGAATGAACTTCTTAAAGGGATTTTTGGTATCTGATAAAACTATAAATGTTGAAGGAGAATTAAATCTTAAATATTTTGAGAATGTTCTCCTTCAAATCAACATTTGAGTACAGGAAGAAGTATAAGTTACCTCTGTGAATCCCTGAGCATTCTGCCCAGTTGTGTTGTTAATTGTCCTAAGATTTACCTACAAATGCTAACAAGAAAGAATATAGATGCTGAGAACTGTAAAATTCTTTCGGGTAGGACTGTAGGTAGATCAGACTGGAGATGGAATGGGGGGGGGGACGCTAGGTATAGTGTTCATACCAATAACCATTCAATCTTTAACAAGCCAACAACCCCTCCTGAGGCTCTGTGAAGGATATGGGGCAACACCTATACTAGTACAAGGAACTGTCCTAAGTAAGTTTTAATGAGTTTCATTGTGTGAAAACCTTCTGGCTAAGGGAAATAGTCTGGGCAGTTATTTGGAGGATCATTCGACTGTGGAATCCACTTTTCTTAACACCCCATATTAGTAGACCATTTAACTCATTAATGGACTGTACTCAAATGTTGATCAGAGTCATTATTAGGCAAGATTTGAAGAGTCCAACATAACAATTACATGATTGTGAAGATGATACTCCACCAGTTTCTTTGGGATTTCTAAGAGAAGGTAGTTTGAGGCTGTATCTAGAAGAAGCATGTCAATTATCCTGTGGTTATTCTTGATCTAAAAGTGACAGCAACTTAACAGCCACCCAGGAAATCCACCCCAAAATCTAGTTATTGATTTCTCAGCAAAGGCGACCTACATCTCTTACAAAAGGAGTGTGAGTCTCACCAAACAGAAGACAATGGGGCTGGATATAAACTGACACAGGGCTTGGGTGCGGTAAACTAGTCTTAGTCTTTGGCTGGCTCTAACTCAGATCACTAAGCCTTTCCTGGGAGAGGCTACTATCACATCCTATGTCAACAGCCCTGAGAGCATGGTTCTCAGAAAGGAACAGTACAAATGTGTCACATCTTGGAATGTTCTAGATCAAACAGCAGACAAAAGTGTGTAGGCTTCTTCTTTCATGCATTGGCAAACAGGACTGAGTACAAGCCTACATTTTAAAACTCTGCATTTGACACAGAGCTTAAAGGCAAAATACACTTCTACAAGACAACTCACAATAACTAACAGTGGAGGCTGTCTCTTTGGATGGGCCTGGGTGACAACTGAGGGCCTTGTTTTGTATTACTGTTTAACCTGCCTGACTAAATGCATGATAAATTCTTTAGTTAATTCATGAATGGATGGAGTGTATGTATTGATGTATGACTAGGGATTTAAGGAGCTAACAGGGAATAGATTTGAGCAAAGGGAATGACACACATCTGTGAAGATAAAGATGTCACAATGAAACCATTAGTTTGTACATACACTAAAAAGAGTTTTAAAGAGGGCCTAGGGATGCAGCTGAGACACTGGAAGTGCAGGGAAAGCAATGGAACCTGAGACTGATCTCCCAGAACCCACGTGAACTATCTGGATGCAATGAGGCATACTTACAATACCAAATTTAGAGAGGGAGAGACAGGAGGATCCTTGAGCTTTGCTGGACAGCCAGTCTCATCAAACCAGGAAGCCCCAGGCTCAATGAGAGATGCTGAGTCAAAAAACTAAATGGATAGAGGAAGACACCTGACATTGACCTATAACCTGTACACATACACCCCCCACACATACAACACAATACATACACACACACACACACACACACACACACACACACACACACACACTTAGGACAACTTAGAAGGTAATGAGACATAGTAATGAATTACATACACAATTCTAAGTCATTGTTAGAGGAGATTTGTTGGCCAAGGGAGGCTACTGGGGAAAAGAAGTCTTTCTCACCTCAAATTTTGATTTCCAGGATTTCCCCATACTTTGATGTGTTCCCTCAATAATACATCTTTGGTCCCCATGACCTTCAAACTGCGTGTCCGTGGCGATGGCGAAGGCATGAATAGCATCCCAAGTTACTCTCAGGAGTCAGACAGCAAACAGCGGTCCTGGATTAATACAGAAATATCCACAACGAAACCCAAAGAATTCACCATCACTCCAAATAGTGGCACCATCCGTGCCCAGGGCTTTGCTGCCATCAAGGTAAAGTGCACAACCATCAGCATATACACGGCTGAATACCCACCAACTTTCAGATAGCCACTGATATGTCAACTAGGGTTCTCTGCCCAAGCACAGTGATAGGGAATGCCATGGGAAACCACACATAAACTGGGCATGTAGGGAATAAGCCTCTGAGACCACAGAACCAGATGCAAATAGCTTGGCCAAAGAAATTTACACTGCTCAGGTTACTGGAATCACTAAGGTTGGAGACTGTGCTCAGCCGGTTCTAGCAAGCCAGTCCTCAATAAGCCAAGTAGAAAACAAACTCCCACCACAGAAAGAGGAACAAATATGTCCAATGTCTCCCACTTCCCAGTCCTCTTGGAGTCCTGACATGAGATTTGGTTTAAGTAGAGCAGTTCTGATCTGGATATGGCCCCATTCATCATCATGATCTCAGCTCTCCCCTCTCCTTGGAGGTCATCTGACCAATTGTTGGAACCAGATAAGATCTCTTTCCAGGCAAAAAGAGCTTTCTCCTTCTCCAGCTTGAGATTCCAGAAGCTGATGGGGAAAGGGACTCCAGGTTCTTGGGAACCATTGTTTCAATAGTCTAACAGCCAAAAGAAGGGCCCAAGTGTCTCTTCGGAATAACCTTGTCCTCACCAGACCAGTTACACCCAGTTAAATGTACATGTGCTGGGTCTAACATGACTACAGAACCAGTATCTTCAGGGGAGCTATGGCTTCTAGTTATTTCTAGTACAATCACTGTTCCATACAGACAATGTACCCATTGGCTCTAATAGAAGAGTGGAAGAACTGGGAGTCTGGCTTCAGATTCAGGTCCTCCACAACTATAAACATTCTGGCTTATGCCAAGCTGACTGTTAGGTCATTCAGGTTTGCTGGGTCCTGGCAAATGTGGGTGCCATGTGTCTTTCCACTCGAGCTTTGTATTCAAGTCCACAGGAAGAGGGATGTGAAGGCTGCCCAGCACCCTACTGTCTCCCTGTGCTTGGTGCCCTCAGGAGGCTATTTCATAGGTAACTGGGAAGGGTTTCAGCCATCTCCCTCCACCTCTGCTTCTCCACACACCAGGATCTTGCAAAAGGGAAGGCTGCTGAACCGGAGTAGTGGTTTCTGGGAAGGAAAGACTTCACAGCTAAGATGGCTAATTCTGTAGATATTGTCATTGGATATTTATTCAATCCAGCCATGGTTTCATCCCCAGATTTGTTTGAGATGCTTTACAATATCTCACCTCAAATCTATTATTTTTAACTCTTTTTCTGGGAATGCTCAGCCCTGTCACGGGCTTCTCCATGGATCTAGAGAAGCTCACTCTGTCGTTACATTCTCTCCAAAGATGGCTAACTGACTTTCCTGGAAGGAGCTCGGCCATGGTGGATTTACTTTTCACTCACTCCTCAGCCTTCATATGATCTATCTGTCCTCTCACCCCTGGAGATACCACAGGAGTGTCTGAAGACAGTGTCTCCCCACCAGCCTCCTGCCGTAGCTCCTTAGCTTTCTTCCTACCAACCTCAATCCCAATACATAAACAAAGATAAACAAAGGGGTTCAATCATGCCGACACCTCCACTTTTCCCTGAGCCAGACAATTTTTCTTCCCAAACCAATGCCTTCCTTTTTATTTTTTTGTGCATTTTTGGCAAAACCCCTCCAAGCTTCAGCATTCCCTCCTGATCTGCAGTTTCAGCCAGGTCTGTGTGGACTCAAATTTGCATGCAGCAATTCCCTCTGCAACCAAGAAGATTTTAATTAGTACCCGATACATAATTTATAGACAGAAAACCCTTAGCCCATGCCAGAAGCTGTTTTCCAAACTAACAAGTATCTTTTCCAGTCGAAATCATTTTGAAGCAATTAAAAGTTATAACAAGGCTTTCAGGGGACCTAAAGACAAAGTTTCACAGCAATAAATACAAACATAGGGGAGAATGTTCTGGGTAGAGATTGTCCTCAGGTGGACCTGGCTTTGGACCTTTCTATATTCTGCTAAAATGGAAAGGGAAAGCAAATTTTTAGTTTGAAAAACTGATTGCCCCTGCCAGTTTCTAAAGTATACGTAGTTATTTTCATTTCCCTTTGATGTAAGAGAAAAGTCACTACACTGTTTCCTCCGTTACATTGAAGTTCGGTCATTTAGTTAGCCCCCAGTAGCATTAGGAAAATTTAAACGGCAATAATTAAAGTCTGTCTGATATGTTTGAAGTCTCTCACCATCTGTGGACATCTTCCCTTTTGTGTGGGTATGTAGTCCCCATGATAAATATCACCCCAGAAATGAGCCAGCCTATTATGCTAACACTGAGTCTCTAACCCAGTGGGTAAAAACTTCCACCATGCCCTGACCCCATAATGTAACTTGTTCAGTGTAAACCACCATCCATCTAATGAAACAGGGCACTTAGAAACCACTCTGATGCAAGTGTTCTCCCCTGGCTCTTGGCTCCCCCATGCAGAGAGAGCTAGCCTTTCAGAACAGCAATGTGTCACCTTTTTCTTCCCAGGTGACCTTGTGCTCCAACACCGTACAGAAATACGAGCTGGCGCTGGTGGTAGATGTGGAGGGTATCGGAGACGAAGTACTGGCACTCTTGATTACAGCCAGGTAGCACACACCTGTTCCTCTCTGCCAGTGTCCCCCCCACCCCCACCCCCCAACCGGCCAGGGTCAGGCTGCCTCCCACAAGGCAATTGGCCTGCTAAACACTGCGTGCTGGATTCCTCTTGTCTTCCTGGGGGTGGGAAATGGAATCCAGGATGCAAAGGGTAAAGTTTTAAAACAGAGGATGTTTGTAAAGGACCTCTGGTGGAGATACCAAGGACCGAACGGCTTTATGTGTGCATCATATTGCTCTCTGATGAGGCTTTCAAAGTATAAGAACTGAAAGGGTTCATCTGGTAGGTGATGGGTTGCTAAGTTTTATTTTGAGTTTTTTAAATGTGGTCTGTATCAAGGTCAGGTAGGAAAAGGTGCTGTTGTCTGACTAATAAATGCATCATCTTCACTCTGTGTATACGCACACATACAAGCGTGTGTCTGTGTGTTATGTATGAACATCTGTGTGCCTGTGAGCATAGGGATGCACTCACTCCAGTGTGCACACATACAGGCCAGAGATGGATCTTGTGTGTCTTCCTCTATCAATCTCCACCTTATTCTTGAGACCGGGCCTCTCGCTGAACCCGGAGCTCACCTTTTTACCTAGACTAGCTGCCGATGGAGCACCTGGGATACACTAGTCTCTGCCCCACCACTTGATAACTCAGCTCCTCACACTTGCACAGCAAGCACTTTATCTACAGCTACATCTCCCAGGCACCCAGCTTTTCCCTCCTTATCAGTGAGTCAGTAAGGATCCCTGAAGTTGGGTTTAAATAGGGGCTGCACCCTTTACACAGCAGACAGGCTTCAGACCTGCATGGAAGCAAATGGCTGTGGACAGAAAGGACACACGCAGCAAAACTGGTACATCAGTATCTGGGAGCTAGGTCTTATGAGTCTTAGGAAGACACACCTTAAAGAGGGTACAGACATGCTGATTCGTGTGTGTGTGTGTGTGTGTAGGAGGGTAATAACTTGGAAGTTTGAATGGAGACAAATATCAACCTAGAAGGAACTAGAACTCTTGCTGCCTCAGTCTGCTTAAATGTCACTACAATCCAACTTTGTCTCACTGAAACTAGGAAAGGCTCTTTAGCTCAGTCTGTACCTTGCTGGGGTCTGCTTTGGCTTTGGCTTTGATCTTGCACTTGATTTCTGTGCTGGTTCTTTCTGGTTCTCTTCAGCCTCCTCTCCCTGAAGCTATTCTGAATTGTAAAACATAATAATGCCTAGAGGGACCATGAGTTTCCTGCTAAGGTTTGCTGTGACCTCTGTAAAACATCATACACCACCTCAGCCACACAGGCTAGGGAAGCAAAGGAATAGCTTTGAGAAAGTCATTGGGTCAACCGGCAACTTCCATGCCAACTAAAAATAAGCATTCATCCCTGCTCAGAAACAGGCATCAGGTTAAAGAGAGATCCTTTGTTATCATTTCCTATGTCATCTGCAGGAACTGCTTGCTGACTCCCACCAGAAGAACTCTTAGAACTTGCCCCTACAGTTCCCACTCAGAAAGCCTGCAGTGACTTACAGTGCCCTCATCCCAGGCGCATCCCCTCTAGCTGTGCACTTAACTCTCCTGGATTCTTCCACACCACACTAAGAGTAACAGTCCCACTAAACAATGCCATCCAATCTCCAGAATGACTTTCACTTTGCTCCCTAGGGGGTGAGATGTGAGACAGAAAGCAGGTGACTCAAAAGGACATAGGTTGGACTTTGTGAGGTCAGCATTAAACTGGAGTCCACAGAACTTAAAAAGCAGTGCTCTTCATCTTTGTGCTTCATGCCAGGACAGTGAGTGGAATAGGGCAGATGAGACACTGAGAGCCATAGACAGGGAATAGAACCCAAGTCACCGACAGGGCTACATGCAGCTCTAGTCCTACACCGAGCTGCAGGAGACAGCTACTCTGCACAGGAATTAGAATTATTGTTATTTAAATGATCCAAGCTTTGTCCTTGGAGGCTTTCTAGCCCATCCAAGCAGCACAGCTAGTTAAGCCTCTGTGTAGTTGGCATTGGCCCTATTTGACACAGACACAGACCCGCTACCCTAAAGAACTTGGCTATGGGGCCCTTCACAAAGGAGGAGCACAGTGAAAAATCACTGGGAAGGGTTTAAGGAGGTCTACCTCTATTTTTTTCTGATTAATTAATGGTAAGTGGGGGCTAAAAGAGAGAGATAACAGGACCAAAGGGTAGAAACCGTTACTTGTTCCCACTGTGCCCCCCCTATTATTATTATTAGAGAAAAACCACTGTGTAACAGTGACAGATGCATTTAGCTTAGCACTCTGGCTTTTTGGATGTAGCAAGCTCTCCAGTTTGAACTGTTTAATGGGGTTCTTTTGAGCAGGTGTGTCGTACCCAAGCTCCAGTTGGTGACTACAGAGGTGGACTTTGGGCGCTGCTTCCTGAAGTACCCATATGAGAAGATCATCCAGCTTGCCAATCATGATGACCTTCCTGGATGCTATAAGGTCCTGCCTCAGGTGAGTTACTTTACTGTTCTTCAATATTGACCTTTCTTCCAGTGGACTCCCTCAGTGAAAAAGAGGCATCCTTTTGAGAGGCTGTGGTGGTCCTGGGCCCGTAACCTCCTGTGCTTCTGAGTTTTAACCCTCAGATGAGTCGGGTGCAAGCTTAGAGAACCACAGCTGGATTGGTGTCTGTGTGGCTGAGCAGCTGCAGGTGTAAACAGTTGTTAATTCCCCAAGGAAGTTGTCCTTGATAAAGAAGAGAGAGTGTCTATTAAACCAACATGCAGAAGTGCACCTGCAAATAATTGCTTGGTGAATTAACCATGCTTGAAAAATGAGCTGGGAGATCTCATTTGTACTCATGGCCAGGGTTGAACAGCATCACCAAGATACGGTGATGAAATGTTTATAAATGGACCCTTTGGGCCAGAAATCTAGAGGTTACACAGGAAGAGAGACTGTGTCTTAATTCCTATGAAATACACCCTTCCACACATCACTACACCTGGCTATGCAGGGGACCAAACAGGTCACATGTGCAGAAAATTCAGAAATATTTATATAGAGCAATGGAAGGTCACTAATGACATACAGTTTACCAAGAATGCATTTGGGCTTAAACTTTAGATCTGTGAGTATAGACTACAATAAAAATTCATTGTGGGGGGAGTAGGGAGTAATTTGGAGGTTTAATTACTTTTCTGTTGCTATGATAAGGCGTGACAAAGAATAGCCTATAGAAGAAATAGTTTGTTCTGGCTTATAGAAGAAATAGTTTAAGGGTCCATCATGACAGGGAAGTGTGGCAGCAACCAAATGTAGCAAGAAGTCAGTTGAGCATATTTCAACATACAGACAGCAGAGAGGGCAAACTGGAGTGGAGAGGGGCTACAAACCCTCAGTTATGTACTTCCTCCAGCAAGGTGCCACATCCTACGACAGCACGACCAACTAAGAATAGGAAGCAAGTGTTCACATACCCGAGCTGAAGGGGAACATCATTCAAACCACTACAGAGGTTTATTTGGTTCCAAGTCATGTGTTTTTTGAGAACACAGAATTAAGATTTAGGCTGCATCTGGCAAATACAACTGGAGGAAGATGGTAACTACTGGTCAAAGCATGGCCAGAGTCTTCAGCTCTTGTCATCTTTCATAATGAAAACTTAAAAGGGGGAGAGACAGCATGTTTGGAGTAACCAAAATGTGGGCCATATCATCTGCAAATCTAAGTCTTGAGAAGAGCCAACTCAAGTGTTGAAGCTGAACAAAGAAGGCTGAGCCGGGACCAGATGGCTTCCTCTCACTAGCCAAAGGGATATTATTAGGAGATGAAGCTGAAATTATTATGTGGGCTTCTCTTAACATAAGCAGAAATCAAGACCCAAGCTACAGGGCACATCCAACATAGACTCAGCAGCAGAAGAGGGGGCCCTATGCTGTGCATGATCATTTCAAGAACTCAGAGCAGAGCCTGCATCCAGGGAGAGGAGAAGTACATTCAACATAGGGGAGCTGAGAACCTGCCTTGGGTACAGTATTGAAGGGGAAGCCTGCTTAGTCATCAAGATACTTAGTAATTTTTTGCCACATGTTCTAAGATATTAAATTATTTTTTTAAAAAACTATAGTGGAAAAATATCAGCATTTGGATAAAAGGTCACATTACAGACTTCCCTTTTTGTCTCAGGCTCCAGGGGGCTCAGCCAAGGAGTGATACATCATGATAGAGCATTGTGAAGCTATGTTAGGCCAGGTCAGGTGTAGAAAGGGTAGAGATGTTCCAGAAGGGTGAAAGCTGTGCCTTGCTGCTGGGACCTAAGGCCCTCAAAAAGACTTTCAGAATTACCCAGACCTACAGTGACTTGGAAAAAGGAGAGGCCAGGCTCCAAAATATATCCATTGGGCGAGCAAGTGGTCACATGCAGTAGAAAAAGACTTCACTGGATGCTCTCAAGAGCAAGCCACCCCCTGAAGCTTTTCAGGGGGGATGGGTAACTAGAGCAAATTCAAGAAAAAAAAATGTCTGTGACAGGTCAAGGAGAACAGCAGGCTCGGAAGGGGATCACAAGAGTAAAGGACTGCAGGTCTGCAGACAGGACGAGAACCACATGCTCAGAAAGTGCTGGTGGCATGACCTCTGTTAATGGAGTGCAAAAGTCTAAGGCAGTGGAAAATGAATCATGAAGGCACAAAGGACCCAGCTGTAGACCTTGGCCACGAATGGCAATTGTCCTGAATGCCTGCTGTGCTCACTCCCTGTATCCCACTGTCCTAGGAGCCTGGGAGTTTTGGGTTTTTTTTTCCACACTCCACTTAACCTAATGTCCTATTGGCTGAATCAAGGTCTTTACCCCATAGGCTTCTCTAAACAATGAGATATTCCTAATAACTCTCCGTGAACTCAGAATGATGCCTGCTTCAAAATAAACCAATATGACATTTGTTCTTCTCTAAGCATGGCTTGCCTACCCTTGTTTGTCTCCCTCTGCAGCTGTATGAGGATCCACCCACTGTGCTGCTTTCCAGCCCCTCCCCCTGTGGGGTCATCTCCCCCCACAGCACTGTGAACATACCACTAGCCTTGGAGACCCAGGTCACTGGTGCACACCGATCTACAGTTTACATCTCCATCTTCGGGAGCCAGGAAGCCCCTCTGGTGAGTCAGCTTTCAGAATCGCCATTGAGGTTATATGTTCCCTACCATAGGGTTTTTAGCTTCTTCCTTGAAGGTGTGTGTCATCATTGTACATCCTTTGGTTTCTACAGTTACGAGGTTTTATGTTTTCATTCTGCAGAAGTAAAACACGTGTGTGGTATTCCCAAGAAGTAAAACACCTTGGGAAACTATATGCAATACCTCCAAAAGTTGTAAGGTAGTATAGGAATTGTTCTTAAGCCTAACTTGAGTGGCGCTATTTTCATATGCATGCACATGTGTATATACATATTCGTGGATACATACACACACACACACACACAACACACATATACCTGGTGCCTCTTCATAGTCAGCATATCTGTATGTTCAACAAGCTCCTCAGTTCCAAGAACAAAGCTAAGTTTGGCCATCAATTGGTCACCTATAGGCTGCTCCCCATCTTCTTCTATAGAGCAACTATATAAACTATCACCCAGGTTTACCTACTAGAGCTGTTAAGAGTCTCTCCAGGCAAGGTAGGGGAGAAACACTGAAAACTGCTGCCTAGGCTAAACTGACAAATCTTAAGTCTTAATGGAGTTTGTTTTCCTGTGCATTCAGTTTACTCGGAAGCTGATTAGCATCCTTTGAGTGGATTCTGGTCACCTAGGGAGCCCAATGAGCTAAGTTTTTGCTTTGACCACTTCTGTATAAGATGCTACAGGTGATCAACAGCAGACCAGCATCACCTGCATGACTCACTGTGACCACTTCATTCCCTGCACACATACAATTGGTGAAGAAGGCAGCTAGTGCTTTAGGAAAGAAAAGGACCCATGTAGTTCAAAGTGTGGGTTTCAGGCTCCAACCTGTGCAGTAGCTTTGCCAGTCAGCCACTACCAGAATGGTAAAGCTGGGTACCAAACTCAGACACATCAGACTCTGAAACAGCAACACATAACTTCATGTGTTCTTGAGTATGAATGGCTGAATGGGACATACAGCTCCAAGAATCTGATTTTCTCTACTCTGTGACCCTGGGCTGGCCCAGGGAAGCTGATCACCCCAGGAAGGCGTTCCAGGCTAGACAAACAGGTCTGACCACATGTGTTCATCTCCGTGTCCCTCTGACCACAGAGAATCAGTAGGAAGGGATGTGAGCTCACACCAGCACCCTCAGTTGGCCCTTTGTTCTTCCTCTTGTGAAACGCAGGAATGTCACATACAGAGTATTGGAGAAGGCCCCGTGATCTTCATACACCCCACTCAAATCGACTTTGGCAATATCTATGTCCTGAAGGACACGTCCAGAATTCTCCAGCTCTCTAACCAGTCCTTCATCCCTGCAGTATTTCGGGCTCGTATGGTGAGTAGGTCCTGGGCTATCACAGCTTTGGCTTATGTCCAGTGTCTCTATTTTTTGCAACATGTGTTTAAAACTGCGTGTCAGAGCAGAGATTCTCGTGACTAAGCAGTAGGAAACTGTGTAGCTCCCAGCCTTAATTCTCTTCCTTAGAGTCCTTTTGCTAACCAAGAAGCACATTATACATGTCTGGTAAGCGAGCAAACACATTTCATATCATCCCACCAGGGAAGATGTTTTGAAAACAGCCAGCTTTGGCTCTCACTGAAGACATCAGCTCCTAGCTCTCTGAAGAACATTGTCTCTGTAGACTCCCCTTGGATATACATTTCTTTGTTTATTTGGTTGGTTGGTTGGTTTTGTTCTCCCCTTTCTTCAGAGACTATTTCAATGCAATAAGGATGTATCAAGGCCAGAAAGACAGTTCCCCAGTTTAGAGTCATTGCTGAACTCAGTTCTCTGTACCCATATTGGATGGCTAACTCCAGCTCTAAGTGATACAGCACACCCTTCTGGCCTCCACGGGAAACTGCACTCATGAAAACACACACACACACACACACACACACACACACACACACAATTAAAAATAAAATAATTCTCATAAGGGAGCATCACATATAAGATACTATATTCCAAAAACAGAAATTAAAGAAAACAACAAGGCAAAGTATATGTGTTAAAATGAGTCCATCTCAGACCTGCATAACTCATGAGTATGGTGTAGATCTGCTGGCCACCTACAAGCTCTTATTTATTTATTTATTTATTTATTTATTATTGGTTCAAAAAAGAGATAATATTGGGGTTGGTTTGGGAGTATAGAACTTTTTTTTTCAATTTGGGTATTTGTTAGGTTGTTTTTATTTGTTTGTCAAATTTAGGAATTCCTATTCTAGTCATTTAAAGTACCATTAATTTTAAAACTGGTTTTCCAAATTTAAACACAAAATTATAACCAGTATTGCTTTCTTCCAATCTCCAAATTATTGTCATCTGAATAAGAGCTGTCAGATACTTCTGAAGAATCAAGCATTATTATTTTCATATCAATCACTATTGAAAGAAATGGAATTAACACTTTCTCCTGGCTTGAAACAGCTCACCCGACCTTGGTCCCAATTAGCCTTTATTTTTCATCCTGGTTCATTTTTATCATCATTTTTCCTTATTCTTTGTCAAGACATCTTCATATAGAGACATTCACTGCTCTTTTCAATATGAGGCCCCAAGATCTAGATTTTTTTTGTCTAGAGAACATTGTTTAATAATTGATAGAAGAAAGTCCTGTCAAGAAAAAAAATGTACTATTTTCCCAATTAATTCATGGCTGTATTTGGTAGAAATTGTGAAGTCTTGCCTAGGAAATATTGCTTTGTGATCCAGTATGAAGCTTGCCCTAGGAAAAGAAAGGGATCAGTGACCCTCAGCACAAACCTAGGGGAGGACTGAGCTGGGTCTGGAGACAACAGGAAGAGACACAGGCAATCCAGAGAAGCTTCAAAACACACATAGCATGCGTTCCCTCCCATTCATAAATCTCTAAGTTTTACTTTTCTTTTCAAAAAGTTGTATTGTTGTTGCTGGTGGTGGTGGTGGTGATGGAGGTGATGGTGGTGATGGTGGAGGAGGAGGAGGAGGAGGAGGAGGAGGAGAAGGAGGAGGAGGAGGAGATATGTGCACTGCATGTGCATGCAGATACCTGAAGAAGCTAGAAAAGAACACCAGGTCCCCTGGAGCTGGAGTTGCAGGTAGTTGTGAGCCAACCCAATGTGGGTGCTGGGAACTCAGGTCCTTTGCAAGAACAGTACATGCTGTTAACCATGGAGCCATCCCTCCAGCCCGCAGACTTCACATTTTATGGTAATTTTTGGGATATTTAAAAAAACACAGAAAGTACATCAAGGATTTTTTTTATTAATATAGAGCATACAGTGAATGGTCCATCTGGCTTACTAAAACAGCACTTTTTTCTTTCCCACAAAGATTTTATGATCCCATGTCTCAACTGTCTAATGTTTCCTTACATCAGAGCCATGTGATACAAGCAATGTGCTGCCGGCTGTGTTCGGCCTCCATCTGCTCCTGGAAGCCAGTGTTGGTTGAGTTTAGGCAAGTGTGAAATAGTCTCTGCTGAGGTTATCTTAGCTGAAAGCTGAACTTCTTTTATGTGGTAGCTGGGGTTTTGTGAATTTCCTGAATATATATATGTTACAGAAATTGAATTCTTAGACTGCCAAGCATTAGGAAAGAGTCCTCACTAATCCTTGCTTGCTCCCGCACCAAGCCTGCTGCAGATCCAGAGCCCCACAGCCTCTATGTGTTGGCTGTCCTGATAGGAGGGGTCATTCTCTCTCCTTTCTTGGCTGTCAGAAAATGTCATCCTTCCCCAGATGCTCCCTGCCGTCAGCCGTCTGCTGAGATCTATATCATGCAGGGCCACATGCATCATGGTCACCACTGTGATTAAATTCTTCCTTAGCAAGAAACATACAGCTGAAGGGGTCAGAAGACAGGAAGTGGAAAGCCCTCCCTTAAGGTGGTGTCAGGAAGTTTAAAGACAGTTTAGAGAAAATTTTAATGTCTTAGAAATACATACTAGGGGCTGGGAGAGACGGCTCAGTAGTTAAGAGCACTGGCTGCTCTTCCAAAGGTCCTGAGTTCAACTCCCAGCAACTATATGGTGGCTCACAACCAACTATATGGGGTGTGACACCCTCTTCTGGCATGCAAGTGTACATACAGATAGCATACTCATATACATAAAATAAATAAAAATCTTTTTTAAAAAAAAGAAAGAAAGAAATGCATGCTAGATTTTAAAAAGAGATTTTAAAAAGCGAGACCTCTTTTAAAAGTCTGGAATAAAAGAACATATGCATGGTATATGTGTATATGAGTATATATCTGTAAAATTTCAGCTTATCCTTAGTTGATGTCTCATGGGTGGATCTGTATTGCTTTAGAATACATTCTGTATTGGTTTTATTTCTTTTGCTAAAATACCCCCAAAAATGCAACTTAAGGGAGTGTGGTGGTTTGATTATGTTTGACCCGTGGTAAGTGGCACTATTGGGAGGTGTGGCCTTGCTGGAGTAGGTGTGGCCTTGTTAGAGGAAATGTGTCACTGTGGAGGTCTCATATATATGCTCAAGTTTGGCCAGTGGAATCAAAGCCTTCTCCTGGCTGGCTGCCTGTGGAAGAGAGTCTCCTCCTGCCTGGATCAAGATAGAGAACTCTTGGCTCCTGTAGCACCATGTCTGCCGGTATGCTGCCATACTTCCTGCCATGATAATTTTAGGCTGAACCTCTGAAACTGTGAGCCAGCCCCAACTAAATGTTTGCTTTTATAGGAGATATCATGGTCATGGTGTCTGTTCACAGCAATGAAAGCCTAACTAAGATAGGGAGAAAGGATTTCTTTTGGAAATCCAGAAGGCTAGAGTCCACCATGGTGAGGAAGACTTGATAACAGCTGGGGATGCACAGCAACAGGAGCAGCCAGCTGCCTGATCATACCATGTAGCACAAAGGAATCCGAGGACTTGATATCAAGGCTATACAACGTCCTCCAGTAAGACTGCTACTCCTAAAGGTTCTATAACCTTCCCAAACAGCCCCAGCAACTCAGGTGTTCAAACACAACAGTAGTGGGGCAGACTGTATGTTCAAAACACAACACATGGAATAACAATCCACCCTGAGGGCAGCCAAGGAGGAGTCTTATTTGGGGCAATAGACTAGAATAAATTACCTCAGGTTTAGAAGAATAAAACTTTCTGAAATGTGAGCATCTCGAAGGAAGACTCTTTGGACAGAATGTAGCTTGTCCTGACAGAGCTAGGTCAGGATCACAGAGTCTCTGTTCACAGAAATGAAGTGAGCCTGGGGAAGCATCCCCAGGACCCTGAGGTCATCAGCATGTATCTGGAGGACACGTGCCATCTCTTCATGGGTGTCCCTGGCTGGGCAAACAAGGACATTGCTTAGCATTTGCTTAGAAACATGTGGAATCCGTTTCCTTAAACTGCCGAGGCTAATTTGGCCTTGGCTACAGCCTTCTGTTCAGATTTCAGTAAGACCTTGGGAGTCAGCTGGCAGTGAGATAGACGTCTTTGCAGTGGCCTCTTGCCTCTATGACTCAAGTGAGAAGCCGCTGTGGTTTGATATTTAGAATTCCTAGACCCCAGGAAAGGAAATTCTGATGCCTCATTCAAGCATGATTTTTTTGTTGTTGTTGGCTGCGCATTGAGCCACATGGTGATACAGCAGAGGGAACCTGGGTGTTTACATCTGAGACCTTCAGGCCCTGGGACACTTCCTCACCTCAACAGAGTCAGCTTTTCTTCTCTTATTTCTTTGTATATCTGCCTCACTCCAGATTTCTTTGTATATCTGCACTTCATTTCCAGCACCTAGCAATGGGTGTGGCAGTTACAGTGGTGACGGTAAAATGAAATTCATTGTGACAAATGTTTATTTGTGGTCACTATGGGATAGATAGCATTATGTCTACTACAAATCTATCGAGATCACCATAAGATAGCAGGAACAGAGACAAGGACTGGTTCAGTTGCTGTGGAATAAGTGGCAACCTGGCACTGTCCCTGGTGGTTTGATCCCAGACTCATGACCTTTTTCACTGGCTACCTACTGTTTAATTTTGCCTGATCAGACAATCAGTCAGTGGGCATCAAAATGGCAAAAAGATTTTGATTTATATTTGTAAGAGAAAGGACATTGTCCTGGACAGTTCTATTTCCTTGCTCTCTGCTCAAAGACAACCATGTAATGAATTTAATGTGTATTCAAGTCATGCTTTTATATTAATACATAATAATTTTATAAGTACTATATGGCTTTTTGCTTTAAGAATGTTATCTAAGTCGAGTCCCTGTATGTGAAACCTTGTAACTTATTGTTTAGGCTGTTGTATTCCAAAAGCCACCCCGGTTTATGCACATGTATCCATTCGCTCAGCCAAGCTGCCTTGTAAGTTCATTCAGTTTACTGATAGTCTGGTTATTTCTCCTCCTACGAGTTGACAACTGGATTGTTGTAACAGTAACACAGTGAACAAAATCCTTGTTGCTTTGTACACACAAGTGATAACGTGGGATTTATGCAGAGTGGACAGATACCTAGGTGTAGAGTTGTTGAGTCCAAAACAACTTTTTTATCAAAAAGTGTGCCCTTCTGGAAGTATTTGAGCTTTCTCTCTAAGACCCAAAACTTATTACAGCCTGATTCCTAAGCTCTTGTCAGCATGAACCTGAAATGGTATACATGTAGTATACGTGTAGTATACGTGTAGTGTACATGTAGTGTACGTGTAGTGTACGTGTAGTGTACGTGTGTGTACGTGTAGTGTACGTGTAGTGTACGTGTGTGTACGTGTAGTGTATGTGTAGTGTACGTGTAGTGTACGTGTAGTGTACGTGTAGTGTACGTGTAGTGTGCGTGTAGTGTATGTGTAGTATACGTGTAGTATACGTGTAGTGTACGTGTAGTATACGTGTAGTGTACGTGTAGTATACATGTAGTATACGTGTAGTATACATGAAGAAAGTGACTTGTCCTTTCACTGGTGAGTAAATTTTTGCTTTTTCATGACCTAGCCATGTTGAGGCACCAGAGCAAGTTGCCAAAAGATTGAAGAAACTGCAGAGATGGCGTGAATGACACATGAAATGGATTAGAAGCTACTGACAAGAAAAGGAGTAGGAACACAGGAACACTCACAGAGAAAGTCGAAAAGCCATGACCGACCATGTAGAAAGCAGATCTCCCAGGGTGCTGCACCAGAGTCCCACACATTAGCATGCCATTCGATGCCCACTTCTGCCCTCCCCATTCCTTCCCTGTCTGTCTGGGGATACAGAGCTACAGTGGGGTTCTAAGATTCTCTACTCAGTTTTTCTGTGACTGTAGAACACTTCTAAGATTTGACTGAAAAGGTTCATTTGCTAATGTCTGCTCTTAACCTTATGTTCTTCTGCCTCGTTTCTTGACCGCCATTTTGCCCTTTTTCAAGCACCTTCATCAGAGCTGGCATCACTTTCTATTTCAACCTGATGGGGCAGTCAGAGTTTGTCAGTGTTTATTTTATATACCACACGGTACATGTAGCGTCACACATGTTCTTATTTGCAGTCTTGGTTATTCTGAGAGTGTCGTTATGGTTTTCTCTTTGTGAACTACATACAGGTCTGTAGTTTTAACTCTTAACAGTTTTTCTTCTTATAGGCTTTAATTACATTAAAGTTAGAACACACAGCTTGAATAACACATACTCTAAACGTGGTCTTTAAGAGACATAGCATGTGGTTAGTTTTTATAGCTACTCCATATGACCCCAGAAAGAATATAGACTACCTAATTATCAAGTACACCGGACCATCTATGTGTTTGTATTATCAAGTCAATATCACTAAATATATTGTTCATATCTCCTGCAATATCACCATTTGCCCACATTCTGATAGAATTTTATCAAAGTTTCCCTAGTACCCCGTGTATTTCAAAGCCAAATGATAAATTTTACTATTATTCCTGTTATTCCTCTTTCATAATAATTATTCATCTAATTCCTGTTTATCATTTCTGGGTTAAATTCTATTTTTTCTGAGAATAATTTTAATTGCTATCCTTTTTTAAAACTTCACTTTGTGATTTATTTAGAATAATAATTCTAAATGGTATAGAATTGAGTTTTTAACTTTCTTGGGGTGAGAGAGAGAGAAAGAGAGACAGACAGACAGACAGACAGACATGTGTGCAGGTATCAGATTCCCTGGAACTGAGTTACAGACAGCTATGAGCCACACATAGGGTGTGGGTACTGGGAACCAAACATGGGTCTTCTCAAGGGCAGCAGGGTTCTTAACCACTGAGCCAACTCTCCAGCCCTGAAATCAGAAAGTACACTAATGCCCTGTTACTGATGGAATGAATTTGTTAATTAACAGTTCCAGAGGTCATTGTCTAAATAAGGCTTAGTTCCCTTTGAGACTTCAGGAGAGAATGTTTTCCTGTCACCTAGAAAACTTACTTATGACCTCTACCTTCATCTCCAGAGCCAGCAGCCTCTCTCTCTCTCTCTCTCTCTCTCTCTCTCTCTCTCTCTCTCTCTC
>JADRCH010000090.1:626187-653611 GCA_019843965.1 Rhynchomys soricoides
AAAGGCAGATGTTAACATTAGAGATTCGGAACCTTGCAAGGAGGACTCATCAGTAATCACCAGAGGGCATGGAATTCTGAACTGCAAAATACCAAAAATCCTCCATCCTTCCCACAGCCACCACCACACACTTGCACATAAGCATGTTCTCCTATATATGTTAGCTATGGGCTATGGAAATGGCTGACTCCCAAGCCCTAATTTGCTGAAAGAACAGAGACAGCCATTACTGGTTATTTTTTATTTGTGTATGTGCCTGGGGTAAAGTTGTCTTCAGAGACCAGAAGATGTCAGACCCGTGGATCTAGAGTTAAAGGTGGTTGGGAGCTGCCAGATGTGGGTGCTAGGATCAGAACTCCATACTCTGTAAGAGCACAAGCCCATGCTCTTGCATGGGATTTGTTCATCTATAATTGTGCTTATCATATACTGATCAGAAGTACTCAGCTTATACTGACTACCTAACCACGGAGCCATCTCCCCAGCTCCAACTGAAATTTTCATGGGAAATATTTTGGAAGACTTGCTTTTAGCATTTTTGAAAGAAATGTATGAAAACTTATATTCATCTCCTATGGCTAGGTTTCAAATTCTCATAAGCTTGCTGGTTTAAAACAATCCTAATTTGTTATCTGTTCCTATGGGTCAAGGTCTGGCATTGCTGCTTCCTTCTCTTGGGATCATCAAGGGCTGGAATAAGTATGTTAGGTGAGCTGCATTTTTTTGGAGGGGGGAGCAGCTAGGGTGGATTCTTCCTCTGACCAGTGGTGGAGGAAGGGTGTGCAGAGGAAGGAGCCGCAGCTCGGATCCTCAGTTTCCTGGCAGACTTTTGCTTTGCAGTTGGACGATTGACAAAACTCTCCTGTCTCGCTTGCTATCCCCATGGACTGCTCTCAGTAGTTACTGGGCCACCATAGCTACCCTATTAAATGGCAATTCCTTCATGTCTCTCAGACTCAACATCTCTGTGGTAAGAATGTTCAGTCTCCTTAGGGCCTCTGAAGATTATCTCCCCATCTGAAGGTGGACTGATTTAGGACCTTAACCACATCTGCAAAATCCCTTCCCAGGACCATCAACATCAGTGTTTGACTGAATAACAGAGAAGGTAACTGCGTCCCCAGGGAGATGAACATCTTAGGGGCCATCTTAGAATTCTTTCAACCACAAATCTCCACAAACACTCCTTTCTGGTAAGAATATTAAATCTTAAATTCTTTCTCAGAATCCGTCTTTATTTTCCCAATGTCGTCATTTACTTTTTTCCCACAGCAAAACATTATTAAGCCTGTACTTGTGAGAGCAGTTCAGATTTGAGTAAAATAATAGTAGCAGCTGTGGTTTATGGTGACTTACTATGCAGTAGTCTGGTACACACATGGCTGTGGTTAGCCATCACCACCACCCCATGTGGGAGGCGCAGTCAGAACTCAAAGCCAGTTACATCGATAGGCTAAATGGGTGATGTCTTAGTTACTTTGCTATTGCTATTTAATCAGCATAATCCATTCAGTTTATAGGGAAAAGGGGGTTTGTTTGGCTTACAGATATGTAGGGTTAACGGTCCGTGGTAGCAGACTACAAGCTCACATCTCAAACCACAAACCAGAAGCAGAGAGAATCTTTTGAAACCTTAAAGCCTGCCACCAGTGATATACTTCCTCCAGCAAGGCTGCACTCTCCTAATCCTCCCCAAATGGCCAACTGGATAGGAACCAAGTGTTCAAACACGCAAGTCTAATGGGGGCAAGACTCATTCAAATCACCACAGGTGACATGCCCCAAACCCAACACATGGAGAGCAGCTAAGCAGGGGACTCAAGCCCACATCTGTTTTCCCTCAGAGCCTGCCTTCCTTCCTAACCTTCCTCCGTCTATCATTGTCTTACTGTTCTGGGGTCTTTTGTTAGCCAGCTTTTCCCTCCTCCAACAGAAAATGCCACACTGACTAGGCCCTCCCACAAATGCAAGGGCACCCTTGAAAGTCAAGCCTCAGACCACACAGGCACATTAGACCAATCTGACTTAGCCTCGAGAACGGCCCAGAACAGTAGCAGCTGGCACTTTACTGTACCTTGTCCTTAGATTCTATGATGTATTTTGCTGTCTGGTTTTATGCCAGGCATTGGTTAATAAGCTTCATCAAACAGAAAACTCTCTGATTCAGCCCTGGAAAGCAACTTCAGTCTTGTCCCCAGAGCATCCAATCCATGTCAGCAGGAATGGAATAGAGATGGCATACATCCATCGGAAACTGATGTCTCCTGACCTGAAATAGCACTCCCACTGGTCACAGCCTTACTTCCTTGTGCATAGTGTGGTCAGAGGAAAAATATAGTCAGAGTGAGAAAAATGACTTTGACAGTACCCTCTCTGAGAGCTGCCACGCTTTTTCATTCTTTTTTTTTTTTTAAGGGCAGTGATTTATGTCTGTGTTGTAAGTCGAGTCTCATAGATGAACAAAACTATATAGAATGCTTTAAAGCCACAAATTGGGAAGAAAGGCCAGCAGAGTAGAATCTTCTCACCCAGCACTTTCTTATCTTCTCCCCTGCCGCCTCTGCATATTTTTCCTAATAACGGACGAATGTGAAGTCTGGGCCCACCGTTCTCAGGTTTGAGATGCCAAGCCAGTTTCTCACTGGAGCCCTTTACCTTTCCAGACCTGAGATTTGAGAGAGTTGGAGTTGGTGGCACACCTGTGCAGTAGCCGTGGTCTAAAGTAACAAAGTAGTTTTGTCAGCAACCCTCTATATCAGTCTCCCTTTGCTGGGGACACAGACCTGGACTACATTTCCCAGCCTCCTCCTGGGTTAGGTGTGGCTGTGGGGGTGGGGGGGAGTTCTAGCCAGCGGAAGTGGGCAGAAGGGATATGCTCTTGCCTTCTTGGTGTATGAATCCTAGCACTCAAGCCTCCATCCTGCCTGTGGTGCTGTCTAGTGATTTGCCAATGTGTCTGAATGTGTCACAATTGGCTCAGCTGAGGTGTGTGTGGATTGACTGTATGGAATAGAGAAGCCAGTCCTCCCCTCTGTCCCAACTTGGAAACAAGCGGATACTGTGTCAACCCGTTGAGCCTCAGGGGTCTGTTATAGCAGCTACCACTTCCTTATCTAAAAGTAGCTGTCCAGAATCTCAAAACTGGAAATGTAAAAATGCTAAGGCAGGAAAAGGACTGCTTAGTCCAGGATGGAAAACTCATTTCCATCTATTGCTTTAATTGTGTAGGTCATGCAGAAATGATTTCATTCAAAGACTTCAACCTCCAGTAACAAAGACGCTGGGAGAAACGAAGCCACCTTGGTCCATTTTTAAATGGCTATAGAAGATGGAATTTGCATTTATAGCTCTTTTGGAACTCACTTTGATGCCGTTGTTGTGATTTATGACCTAGAGGATTGTTCTGTTTTCACTTTAGGGGTGGTTAAAAACATCTTTGGGGCATAAACTAACAAGGCATGTCAGGAAGAATTGCTTTGAACCCAAACAGGAACCTAATACTGTGACATTCCATTCCTGTAGTTTCTCCTATCAATAACAGTTTATCTACACTCCTGGAGGTTAAGTGTATAGGAATATCTTTTTAATTATTCATGTGAGGGGAGTGTTGGGGTACATGTGTATGGGAGGGTGTGAGGACCCATGTTATCACATGAAGGCCAAGGATGATGTCACATGTCCTCTCTGTCACTCTCTGCCTTGTTTCCTTGGATCTCCCACTAAACCTGGAAGTACACTGCTGACCAGTGAGCTTCCTGTCACTACCTGCCCCACAGCTGGGGTCACACTCACACAGGAGTGACTGCATCCAGCTTTTTTACATGGGTCCTGGAGATTTGAACTTGGGTCCTCATGCTTGTACGGGTAAGGTTTTAGCCACTGAGCTGTCGCCTCAAAGAAATGTAAAATGGCAAACAACTGTATCTGAATGCTAGAGAAGCAGAGGCTGACAGATTCTAATACTCTTCTAGGGCAGGGTGAATGTGAGTAATGAAGGTCCAGAGAGATTTGGGGAAACAGATTTGCATCGTGCAAGATTTAGCTCCCCGTCACGCAAGTGTCAAATGTCTCTGTCGAAGTCCTTGTGTGTCTAGATCAGTCCTTAACGTCTCATTATTTTCCTCTACTTCTGTGTCTCTAGAATGTTCCACATTCAGAGATTATGAGGAATGCTAAGACTTTTGACTTAGAGTCAATCCTATGATTTCTATTTGTGCCAACATTGAAGTAAATTTTCCCCAACACCATTCATTACTTGCCATTCGTAAATCTGAAGGAAAAAAAAAGTTCTTCTGTGATTCATTTAATTCATCTACATTTTCATATGCGACTTACTTGTTTCCCGAGTAGGCTTGCAAGGCACGGGGAAATGTAACTAGCCTTCTGGTCTGTCTAAGAGGATCTATCCCCAGTTTCAAATTGGAAAGTGAGCATGTGGGTTTAAACATTAGGTTTTCCCTGTATGAGTACCATGAGTCGGTTTCTAAGAGAGTGGCTGGTGGATCCCACTGACCAGATCCAGCCCCCAGTCTGCCCTGGAACTAGGCTGGATTTGCAAAGTCATCCTGTGAAACATTGCCTAGTGACTGACTCTTAAATTTTGGTCATAATCTGTACTTTTTCTCATTTACAATAACCATTAGCACAAGCCTATTCTAAGCCCCCCACAAGTTTATCAGGACGTTTCTGGCTGGTGGGCGCCATTGTGTGCAAGTCTCATAGAGTTGCATATGCCTTTACATTCCTCCTTTTTGTTAGAAATACACCCTGGAAATTAAATGGAAGAAGGATAGGTTGTTGTGGATGTTGTTTTAGATTTATCTTTTTTTTCTTTTTTTTTTTTTAGATTTTATATGTATGTTTTGCCTACATGTATGTATGTGTGCCAGTCTGTATGTCTGGAGCCCATGGATGTCATAAAAGGGCATCAGATCCCTGGAAATAGGGTTACACACGGTTGTGAGCTTCCGTGTAGGTGCTAGGAATCAAACTTGGGTCCTCAGAGAGAACAGTATGTGCTACTAACCACTTCACCATCTCTCAAGTCCAGCGGAGGATGGCTTTAGACTGGGATAGCCTCCAAACCTAGTGAGCACAAAGAGTGAATTTTACAGTCACTTTTAAATACATTGTTTTCCTCCCCATGCTTGATTTTTTTTTTTTTTTTTTTTGAGGTCTTCTCCTGAGCCCACGACTCAGAGAAGTCTAGGAAGCCAGAGAAGGTTTTCAAGCAAATAATCACATTCTTACCTAGTGACCTGGAGAGTTTGCCTCATTATTCTGGACACTTATAAACATCTCCCTGGCTTTTCTTTTTGTAGCCTTTTCTCAATGCTAAATGTTTTGCATAAGCAATATCTTCCCTGAAATAGAATCAGAGTTAAAGGGAAGGAAATAGCTACCAAAATAGGGGAAAGATGCTTTTTATTAATTTTGAAATAATTGCCTATATGTACAATTAGAGAGAGTAGGCTAGGCTTTTTTAATCACTAGTAATATAATTAGGAACACACCAGTTGTTAATTAGGTCTAATTTCACATTTGGGGGGAATAATACATTTGTCACAGTCAGAGGGTTCGAACTTGCCCTCCTCTGGAGAAACACCATTTTCTTTAGATTTTCTCAGGCGCTTTCTGCCCAGCCTCCTCCTGACTTGCATTTTTGTTGTTTACCTGGCTTCTCTGAATGTCACATCAGCTCCTCAGGGGGAAGAATGTGCTTTGGGTATTTTTGTATTTCCCACAACACCTGAACATCAGGTCTGTTGGATATATAAGTGCTGCTGCACTTGGTAAGAAGTCGCAAAGCCATTGTGCTCACCCAGCTTGCAGGTGACCATAATTTCAGATTTTAGAAATTGCAGAATCATAATTTTAGCAGTTCTCCCAAAGACTGGAAATCTTACAAGCATAAATACCAACTATTAAGACCTAATTTTGAAAATCAAAATAAAGAATGTGATAGGTTTGTTTAGCTGCATATTACACTCAGCCAAAGAGAGAATTAATGAACTGGATGGAAACTGAGCAGAAATCATCCAAACAAATCAGGGAGTAAAAGGAAAAAAATGTAATTAAGAGGCTACAAGGTGGCATCTCAGTTAGCTCCACCTCTCTGTGACAAAACAGCCAAGATAAACAACTTAAACAGAGAAAGGCTTACCTTTGGCGCCTGGTTTCTGAGACTTCCAACCTATGACTACTTGCCCCCTTTGTCCCTGTGTCTGTTAGTGCATGGTGAAGCAGACTCTCTCACTTTATGGCAGTCAGGAGGCAGAGTGCAAAAAAGAGATGTTCAGGTCCCAGGATCACCTTCAAGGAACTCCCTAGTGACCTCACTTCCTCTAACTTGGCCCCACCTCTGAAAGTTTCTACTGCATCTCAAGGGCATCACCAACTGGGTGTCAAGTCTTCCTGAGTCCCCAGGGGATACTCTAGGCCCAACTAAAACTGAGAGGTAATTAGGAAGTTCTAAAATAGTAAGAGATGAAGGCTGAGGCAGAAATAATATTTAAATAGACACATATTGATGATTGTCCAAAAATAAAAAAAAAAAAAATCAAACAAAGGACTCTAGAAAGAGATCAAATTCCAAGCAAAATACACTACAGGCTCTCAATTCAAGGGCAAGTTAAAGGTAAGATATAGATTACCATCAGAATCAGAAATATATTTTAATTACCATTTACAGCACGAGTCATCTTTATATATATATATATCTTAACCTCAGTTTGACATCTGAGGTTTTCCTCTGAAGCCGGGATGCAGGATTTGAAGGACTAGTAAGTACAAGCAGTGCATTCCATTCACCCTACATAATTCTAGAGAAGGGACCAAAAACAGTGTATAGGGGGTCAAAATGAGACAAGCCTCCACCTAATACAAGGAAGAAACATCGAATAATTTGAGCTGTGAGAAGCAGAAGTAAATAAATTACCCTACATGAGAGTGAATACGCTAATGTCAAAGAGCCTGAATAAGAGACTAATATATGCAGTCACCGATTTTTAGTTTACTTTTTGAGACAAGATCTTGTTATTCAGTTCAAGCAGGCCTTGGACTCAGGCTCCCCCTGCCTCCAATTTCCACTTGCTGAGAGTCTAGGTATGCAGCACCATAGCCGGATTCATTTGTCAACTGTTGAAGTATCTGGTGCTACTCCATATTGTACAAGTAGCATAGCTATTACTATATCCTCCTGTACATGCTTAGGATGTGTTTGTTAAAATAAAAAGGCTAAGCACACAAACCGATGGCAAAACCCCCTCCTATGTAGATAGAGTTTATATTCCACCGCAGGGAGCAGACAATAAGTATGGTAAGTAAAGCATATACTACGTTAGAAGACAGGAAGTGATAAGGTGAAAGTAGCCAGGGGTTAAGGCTGGTTAGCCATTTCCAATGTGATAGTCTGAATAGGTTTGCTCAGAGTCACTTCCAACTCTGGGCTGGCCTTGTAATGGATTTCAAAAATAAGCTTAGAATTTTAGCTAATGAAAATCTTTTTTAAATATGAATATTTTATTTATTATTTTTATGAAATTCTTTTAATTCCAATAAAAACACAGTAAAAGCCAGTTTGCTTTAAAAGCTACTCATCTTCATTCAAACTCTAGAAACTTCTCCTCAGAGGAACATTTTTTTGAAAATTACAGAAGGAATGCTGGCCCTCCCGTTGGCATCTCAGAATCACGAGGTTAGAGCAGCTTGTCAGAGACCTGAGTTTGAGTTGTCATCAAGGGGAAGAGACATGGTAAATCTTCACGGAGCATTCCAGAGCTGAAGGGCAGCCTCATTCTTCAGATTCAGGCTGCTATTTGAAAAAAAGGAAGTTAACAAACATCCAGCCTCTTTGGTTCTTAAAAAATTAAAACAAAATGATAACATGTGTCTCTGAAGTTGAATTCTGCGGTGCGGGCCACTTAAAGCAGAGGGTTTTGACATAGCCAAGACCCAGTTAACTTGTAGTCTTCTGTTGCAGGCAAACAAAAAATCCCTTTGGACGGTTAAACCCAGTGAGGGCACAGTTCCTGCAGAAGATGACATTCCACTGACGCTGACTGCCAACCTAAATGACATAGTGACGTTCAAAGACATGGTCATCCTGGAGATTAAGCACAGTAACACCTATCGGATCCCCATCCAGGCCACCGGGATTGGTTCTACTATTGTTTCCGACAAACCGTTTGCTCCAGAACTCAACTTGGGATCACATTTTAGGTAGGGAAATACCATGGGGCAATCGTATAGGTAATTACATGTGTCTCAGTCTTAATTAAATGGAACTAAGTCCCCTCCTTCCCTCTCCTAGCCCACCCTCACTCTTTCCTTCCTTGATGAATGTACTGGATATAGGAAGACGTTTCCTAGCCACAGCTTGGTTATATCTGCTACAAGAAGACATTTCCACACTGTCACCCTGTGCTCTACTTCCCTTTCTGTTACTGTGGTAAAAACAACTTAGGGGAGGATTTATTTCTTCTGGCACTTCCCTGTCACTGTACATCATTTGAGAAAAATCAGAACTCAAATCAGAACATGGAGAAATGCTGCTTGCTGGCTTATGCGCATACTCTTGCTTAACCAATTTCCTTAAACATCTCAAGAATACCTTGCCCAGGGAATAGTAACACCCACAGTGGGCTGGACCTCTGACATCCATTACTAATCAAGAGTAAATCCCCTAGACACATGCCCACAGACCAACATGATAAGAGCTGTTATTCTAGCCTTTCCAACTTGGGCCTGGTAGAATGGCTCCCACAAAAAAGGGTGGCGAGAAGAAGGGCCTTTCTGCCATCAACGAGGTGGTGAGCCGAGGATAGACCATCAGCATTCACAAGCGCATCCATGGAATGGGCTTCAAGAAGCGTGCTCCTCGGGCACTCAAAGAAATTCAGAAATTTGCCATGAAGGAAATGGAAACTCCAGATGTGCCCATTGACACCAGGCTCAATAAAGCCGTCTGGGCCAAGGGAATAAGGACTGTTCCATATCACATCCAAGTCCATTTGTCCAGAAAACATAATGAGGATGAGGATTCACCAAATAAGCTCTACATACTGGTAACTTACGTGCCTGTCACTACATTCAGAAATCTACAGACGGTCAATGTGAATGAGAACTAACCAGCTGAATGTCAAATAAAGTTGCAGAACTGCCAAAAAAAAAAAAAAAACTATTGAGACTCTGGGTATTTATTTATTTATTTATTTGTCTTTTGCTTTTTGTTTGTCCTAAGATCCTAGGCTGTTTAGAGTTGACAATTGATGCTAAGTGACATTCTTCAGGCTAGAAAAAGGGGTAGTGTCTACTTTATGTTAGATTCAGAGTTTCTGCATAATATTCCCTCTCTGATTTCAATACACCTCTCATCCCTCCCCACAAATGGAGAAAATACAGACTCAGCTTAGTGTAACCTTAGAGTCTACCTAGAAAGGTGAGTCTCTGCAAAAGTAGCAGGCATTGCAGAGCCAGTGAGTTTGGACATCATGTTTCTTCTGTTTGCCTCCCCATCCCAGCACCAATGATCCCCTGACCGCCCAGGACAAGCTGTAGGGTTTGACTATTTCACTAAGAGGTAGTGCAGCAGAGACCCTTTGAGCAGTACAATCGAGTATGTCTATACAACACCTGAGGTTCAAATGCAAGGGGTGGAAGATTCATTCCTGGTTCCCCAAGGGCATTGTACAGTTATCAGTCTTTGACTCCCAGGGTTTGGCTGGTTTGTGGTTCTCAGATGCTGTACTGAGAACACACCTATGGCTGCCATCCTGGCCTTCTGTTGTACCTGTCCTGAACCCAACTTACTGGCCTTAAGCACTGAGAAGTCCTTCCCACAGCCCCATCTACCGCTCCTTTCCTCTGCTTCAGCTATCAAACATAGCTTTTAACTGAAAAATGCAACAAGCAAGAGCAACATAAGTAACAACCCAGAGAGTTGAACTGTATGTTTTTCGCACATGTCCAGTTGTATGTTTTTGAGTTGGGTAAATGTCAAAATGTTCCTTTCTACTTTATTTCTTGGCCATAAGGAAAGGCATTTGTCATTGTATACCAATGCTTCTACTTACATTTCTTAAGTGCACACAAATCTAACTATAGAAAACAATATTCTTTGCACCGTGTCTAATTGCTTCGGATTCTTCTGAGTCTATAAGTAGGGTCAAATATCCCCTACCCAAAGGATCTGCCAACCCTTGCCTGGAAATCTGAGGGCTAGCTAACAATTGTTATGAATACATAAACAAATTGTTGTTATTTATTCATTTCTGCTCTGTCTAAACCCTGGTATTATCCTTTTTAACATTTAATCATGATGCCAACAATAACCAAAAGAATCAGCAAATGCCTTGGCAGGTACACCATAGCCCACTGCCTGTTTCTATGAAGAAGTTTCCATTGACTTGTAGCCGGTATGTCTCTGACCATTTTCATACTAAGAAGAGTGTATAGAGGCAGGTAGCTATGCTTGAAATCATATGGCCTAAAGATCTAATGTGATATACTTCAGCCCTTTACAGAGGAAGTTGACCAAACCCTGTACTAAAAGAATGCCCATATGCCACCCCTTTCTGGTTGCAAATTTTGGGGCAAATGTCTTAGCTATTTAGTTTTTTTCCCATCCTAATATGGAAGTTAACATGGTTCTGGTGGATGGGTTTGTGTGGTTATTAAAATCATAAAGTAGCAAAGGCCAAACTAGTTTATTAATATTATATATGTTTACTTTTTCTCCCCCAAACTTACCATTGGTCATAAAGTTAAATTGTTGGGTAGAGTCTGTTCTGTTGACTCTGCACCATGAGCAGAAATATTTAGAGACAAAAGTTTTTACCTGACAACTGAAATTACTTCTCCTGATTATTTATTTGACATTACAACTTGTGAGATACATCATTTTCTGGAGTCAAGCAAATGGGATGAAATCTCAAAGCTTAATAAAATCTTAAAAGAAAAATAAGCAGTTGAAGATAAAGTGGGGTATTTGTTTCGTTGTTGCTGCTGTTGCTGCTTCTGTTTGTCAGAGAGGGTCTCACTGTGTAACCCTGGTTGACCTAAAACTCCCTATATAGACTAAGTTAACCTTGAATTTATGGTAATTCTCCTACCTCAACCTTGCAAGTGATAATATTACAGGCATACTGTACAGTTGAGCATTTTTCCTTAAAAATGTTATTATTAAGTCTGTAAGTTGGATGGACACACACACACCGCTTTAACTTCTTCTATTATATCTTAGAAATCCTAGCTCCCTCATAAAGAGCTAGGCAAATAAAAAGGTTTTTAATAATTACCCCTGAAATAGAAAAAGAATGAATTATTGAATGAAATAGTTGCAACGAGAAAAAAAAAAAAGTCAGAGAAAAATGTCTAGCCTAGTTGGTGCTCTGTTCTCCTTCATCCGGCCCCTCTGTCCTGCCAAGGCTTTTAATAGGGATGTGTCAATCACACTGAACTTCAAACTAAACCCACCACCACCAGACATTTCCCAATCACGAGAAATATATTCAACATGTCTCAAAAGCAGACTTCTCCTCCAGCTGGTGTGCTTTCCATTTCTTACCAGAGAACCATATCTCATTAAGGAGAGTGCTAATGCTGTCTGTGTATCCTTACAGTGGGCTCTACCTGCGGGGGGAGGCAAAGGATGCGTGGGCCACATTCCTGTGACCCTTACTAGGAATGATAATTCTGGGATTGGGAGACCTTAACTCACACTATGAGTTCTTAGTAATCTTGTGACCTAGACTCCCTGAATGGTTGTTTTTGGTTTTTTGTTTTAAAGGAATAGCTTCTTTTTGGTGTTCATTCTGTAAGTATTTCCAACAGAATAAATCTAAAGGGTGCAGAGTCAAACCCAACAGCCATTCAGCACCTGCCCTTCTTTTCCAGCCTGGATACCCACTATTACCGCTTCAAGCTGACCAACAAGGGACGCCGGGTCCAGCAACTGTTCTGGATGAATGAGGACTTCTGCCCTAAGGAAAAGCAGAGTAAGAAGGAACTAGTGAAGAAGGGCTCTACCGGTAGCCGCCGCCAGTCCAAGGTCTCCCAGGAACCCACAGATAGCGGGAACCCCGTGTTTCAGCTTCACCCTGTCAGGATGGAGTTGTACCCAGAGCAGACGATTGACGTGATACTTGAAGGCTATTCCACCACGCCCAAGGTAAGAAGAGGGCGTGTTCGAAAGCTGTTTTTCTCCCAATAAGTCCCTGCTGTACCCTATGTGTTCCTTAGGAAGGTCCATTGGCAATCAAAGAATGACAAGGGATGTGGTTTCTCAAAGACTACATATAGCACTGGGTTACCATGGCAGCATTCATTGCTTTCAAGGTTCATCTCTGCTCAGTTTTCCCTCTGTTTCTATAGCTACCATAACCCCTACCTTAAAGGACCGTCTAAAGCATGTCCTCATTACAACAGTCAACAGTAAGCAGCCAGCTAATCCCTGGTAGAAAAATGTCCAGTTTTCATTCCAAGCAAATTTTCTTATTAACACTTAGCAGTCTCTCCCCCCCCCCCCCCGAAAATAGCATGCTTTTATGTTCTGGGCTACACATCCCTGGTTTCTTTCTTTCTTTCTTTTTCTTTTGTTTCTCTCTTTCTTTGGTTTGCTTTGGTTTGATTTTGTTTGTTCATTTGTTTGTTTCTTTTGCAACCTTGCCTGACTAATTGACACCCTATTTAAAAACATCATGTTTGGGGTGACTGGAGAAATGGCTCAGTATTTAAAAGCACTGGCTGCTCTTGCAGAAGATCTGTGTTCAGTTCCCAATGCCCATGTGACAGCTCACAATCAGCTATAGATTTCCATTTCCAGAAAATCAGATGCCCTCTTTTTGTCTCTTCAGGCACAGGGCACATACATCAAACACATATACACATGCTGGCAAAGCATTCATAGACACACAATTTTGTGTAGATGAAATAGCCTTGTTACACTCCAGCAAGGGGCCTTCTACTTTTTTGTACACATCCATTCCAAACATTCAACCTAAAACCCTTAACCATATTGGCACTGTGTATCTCTTCATTGCAATCCCTTGTGGCATTTGGAAATCATCAAATACCTTTTTTAAAGGAAAATTGAAATCACCCAGGAGTTTTTCCCATCCTAGAAACACAGACTCTCTGGGTGAGATATGATGTTTACTTAAGCCCCTCCTTAGGAGGCTTATGGGGAGACACTGAATTTTTTCTTTATAATAAGGAATTGTCTTCTGGAGATAATGTGAGCCATCTGGTCCATTGGTTAGCTTCTTCAGGGTCACCGATCCCACCTTATTTCCTTTATTATTTCTTCACTAAGCAGTTTCAGGTAGAACACATCTTCCCAGCATAAAGGGACTAGAGGAAACCTCTCTGTGAGGAGTCTTATATACTATGTCCCTTTTCTCGTTATTTTGATTGAGAGCGTAGCATGAGATAAACACTTCTGAGCACTATGGCTGTAAGGAGAATCTAACATATGCCCTAATCTTAAGACACATTCTGTTGGAGGAGCATATTTCTAATGTAGGTACCAAGAGTAAGCATGTTTTTAAGAGGCTTTAAATCTGGCCCACCATGGAACTAAATCCACCTGGAGCTTCAGTGAGAGTGCCCCTAAATGGACTTGCCAATTGTGAGAATGTTGAGTTCGTTAACAGCCCAATCTCAAGGGCTCATCAGTCCAATCCGTTTATGGCCTATATTTACTCTTAGGTCCTTTCTATGTTACAAAGCTCTGGCCATCTTGGACCCAAAGATAGACTATATTGTTAAGTCATTATGTTTTCTGAAAGATGGCTGTTTCAAAACTGCTGGTGTGTGTTGTGCACAGAAAGTCAAAGAGAAGCTGGTGTGCCAAGCCATCATCGGAGCCCAGAAGGGAAAAACCTTGTTGATGTCTGTGAACATCATCTGTGAGTTTATAGCCCCAGTTATCCAGCTATCCACCAGGCAGCTCATCTATCGACTGGAAAAGGTCAGTGGAGCTGGGCTGGGGAGGGCTGGGTGTTCTAGCCAGAGCCAACATGTTCATGCTTCCATTTTAGAAGATTAATTAACTGGCATCCTGTTAACACCCGTCGCCAAGACTGTGTTGTTTTTCTTCTCAAGCTTCAAAGGCCAGTACACATTAAACTAAAACTTCCAAATGTAAACTTATAATCCTCTGAAATGGAAATCCTACTTCCATCATTCCTGGTGTATAAGGCCAGAAGGAAGGGGTATATCAGTGTGGACTATGCACAAAAGTGTGCAGATGCTCCATCATTTTGCTTTAGGTAGAGTAAACATCACTGCAGAGAAAGGGTTGGAGTAGGACCAGCAACAATTATAATAATCAGTAGTAATGACTACCCCCACTGATTACTATTGCCAGGCATCCATGCTCAATTACCTACATCTCCCCAGGTGTCCTTCACAAAAATCTCACCATGATAGGCTCCATTACCATTCTTATGATACACATAAGGAAGCCGACATAGCCCCTAAGATTGCTATGGTATAAGTAACCAATGAGTAGATCATCTGTCCTAAGCTGAAGGCTACACTGGCATTGAAAATCTGGTGAACTAGACAGACACAGTCAAAGCTGAGAGACTGGTTGAGGTGATGGACTGAACACAAGTTAGGAAATATCATTGTTTTAATCCCAGCTTGTAACTGGGTTCATGGGCAGCTTAAGAGGCATGGCCTTAGTTGTATGTGTGATCATTCCAAGTTTACTTCCTTGAGCAAGTGCCCCAAGTTAGGATTGAAGTAAAGGTAGAAGCGACTCTGATGACAAGGAAAGAACTCCAGGCTGAGATCTTCTGTTGGGGAAAAGGCCTAGGGGGTTATGGGAATTGAAAGGCGACCCCAGACAGAGAACCTGCCAAGAACATCCAAAGTCATCCTGTAAAGAGGATGTACCAAGGATGATGGAGATCTCTTGAAGATGGGGCAGAGGCCAGATATATTAGGCATGCCTACTAGATCTGTATTGGACTTTGGGGTTCATTCTGAGAGGCTGTTAATGGGCTTCAAATGAGAAGACAAATGTGGTCATATTTATTCATTAAAGTAAATCATTAGAATGTTGGCTGCTCAGCAGAACATTTATTTATTCAGACTCCTCATGTGCCAGACACTGTCCGATGCTAGCAATACAGCTGCATCTAGCTAGCTCTTCCCTGGTGACTCTCATAGCCTACTGAGAAGGCCAAGCATTAACTAAGTCGTTGTCCCATGATCTCTTGCTGTCCTAGGAGACTATGTGTGTGGCTGTGCCGTACCCATCATGGGGGGGGAGGGGGAGGGCAGTGTCAGCTGGGCTTCTGCTCATCCCTTCTCGTCAGTGCAGGAGGTCATTCAAGACCATTCATTGTGGTAGTACATCCCATCGTACTTGGTTCAATAAATGTGTTGACATGGACAAGATGCTTTGTTAGAATATGAATAAAGGAACTTTACAAAGTCCAGGGGCTCAGGGAGATGTGCAAGTTCAATTCAAACGAAAGTTTTGAATGCCTAGAATGTACTGGGCACCTACAGTGTATACAGAGGAGAAAATATTCTGGCTTTGCCAGCTTGCAGGCCACGTGGGTATTAAGTGAGGGATTGAGTGGCAGCAGAGCTAGCCATGAGGCTGACAAACCCCACAACACACTGAACATGGTCAGGCTGTGAGAGTTCCTGAGAACTGTCATTGCTGTTTCCAGACCTTTCGTTGTAATCAGAAAACATATTCATCTATTGGCAAATAACTGCCCTGAATTTTGTGGCCTCATGTTTTCCCTGGAAACAATTATTCAGAAGAATTCAGCAAGGATTTTTTGAAAGCTGTTCTGTGCAAGACATTATATGTTAAATATGCAGCCTAGTTTCTTACTCAATTTTTCTAAGCCCATAAACACTCCTAGCATATGCACTCGGTGTTCCTCTTCATCTCTGTCCTCCTGCCTTGTGGCAGAAGCAGGCTAACATAGTCTTGCTTCAATATCTCTTGTTGGAGTTTATAATTAAATTAAAACATGCAAAATTCTGAACGTGGTAATAACTTCTCACTGGGTTAAAAAATGCATTGAGGGCCAGTAAGACGGTTCAGCAGGCAAAGGTACTTACCACCAAGCCTGATGATCTTCGTTTGATCCCTTCAGGACCCACATGGTAGAAGGACATAACCAACTCCTGAAGGGTGCCCTCTACTTTTCCTCTGGTTGTTTCTGCCCGTCTTTCTTTCTCCCTACATTTCAGAAGCTTGAGTTCTCATCTGTCATGTTTTCCATTGCCCATCCCCTGCCTATCGTTAGAATTTATCAGTAATGATGAAGAAATACAACATGCACAAGAGGCCTGTGAAGGCTGAGTACTCTGAATTGTCCAGCATGCAAGCATTCTGCCTGATTGCTGTTGGCCCAGGGCAGTATGTCTGATGTGGTACATTAGCATATAAAGATACCAACCCTGCCTGTGGGAAGGGTTTCTCCCTTCCTTCCCACCCATCAGCTCTGTGCCATTTGTATTGTTCATACACCATAGACATGAAACAGTATCTCTATGGGATTGAAAAAGCCAGCTGAAACTTTCAGTCTCCTTGCTTCAGTGAAGTTCCGGCAGCAGATTCTGTCTACTGCTATCTGAGGAGACTAACAGCCCAGAGAGAAGGGGTCATTTTAAAATAGATTGGTTTCTCTGGACTTTGGTTTCTTCTCATCACTAACCTCCAAATGGCCTGGTGCCAAAACTAACCAAGTGTGGCTTCTTCACTTCAGAGCCATCTGCAGTGACACAGCAGCCTTCAGGGAAGGTCACTTACATGGGCAGCTCTCTGTGAAGCCTGCTGTTGAGTGGGCCTGAATATGCTGCTTCCCCCTCCTGGAACTGGTACTACAAAGGGAGTCAGTGTCTGTGTTCATTCTTAGAGGAAGAGAACCAAAGGCTGACATCATGTGACATGTCCCAGACCAGACTGCTGACATAACCTTGGCAGTACACGGGAGCTGGTGGAGCACCACCAAAGAAGATGCTTGAGCCCAAAGATACTAAGGCAGCCAAGCTCACTCAGGGCCCGTGAAACTCAAGAACCAGAGAGGGAAGAAGCCGGTGTTGGAGGAACAACTGGAAGATCTAGTCAGATCAAAATATAAAAGTGGGGCTGGGGGGCAATCAAACCAGAGTGAGGAGAAAACACAAGTCAAAATGTGGACTTTTTAAAGGGCTACATCATCATCATCATCATCATCATCATCATCATCATCACCACCACCACCACCATTATTATTGCACCAAAAAGATCAGACTTCTTAGAGACTGTAGATTGAGGCTTCTGACCACTTCGTTCTGCTGATGCTAAAGGACCCCCTCTTCAGATCACACGGAGATTAATGCAGATCCCAACATCAGAGTATGGAAACCCCATTCTGGGCCAGAACATCACACTCGATATCCATCCCAGCCCTTTCTCTGTCGAACAATGAAGTCCTGCAGGTCTCACGGAGCTAGATGGCTTCATCATCTCTTCCTCAACTGGAGAAAATGTACAGGGAAGACGTATGAGTATCTGCCAATATAGCAAGATAAGCAATGTCTGCAGTGTGAATATTTTAAGCATAAGGAGGGAAATTGCATAAAAGCAAAATGTTTTATTTGTTAATATCAGTTCCTCATGTCTTTCATAAGATATCAGGGTTATCAGACTTTGCTCCATGGCGGTGCGTCAATGTGGGTAGCGACAGTTTGATCTGGTGGCTGGGTTTCCGTGGGGTTTGCTTTAAATTAAGCAACAAGAGCCTCTCAGAAATCTCTGTTTTCCGGTTTATATAAACTCATGTTTCAGAATCCTAACATACCTCCTTCTGCTCCATTTCTGTAAACCTCTACCAGGGAAATAAACATCTCTGTGAAGTTGGGGCAGAGGTGGGTGTGTGTGTGTGTTACTCGAGGCTCCCTGAACTTACCATGACTTGGTTTTGTTTTCCCTTTCCTCTTGTCCAGAAGCCTAACACTGTCCTGGAGTCTGATTACCAGTCCTTGGTGATAAAGAACATTACCACCCTGCCTGTGAGAATGCTGCTTTCCACAACTGCACCCTTCTTCATATGTGAGACTGATAAATCCCTGCTGCCTGAAACTCCTAAGGTAACTTGGCAGGGAGCTTGTGTGAAAAGAAAGAAAATAAGAATATGTTGCCTAATTTCAGTCCAGAAAAAAAAAAAAAAGAAAAACACAAAATGACCCAGGAAACCAACAGGAAAAAATACAGATAATTACAGATAATAATTAATACATTATTACAAGTGTCAGTCAGTGGGAAGACTCATGCATGGTATAAGACCTTCCAGCCCAGTAGGATAGCCCATTATCTCCTGCCCATCATAATGAAGGTAATTTATAGAAGGCAATGAATGACTTCCTACTAGGGAAATCCAACCAAAGCCTCTTACACGAGGAACTGGTCAAGTCCAGTGAACAAACCCATCTCTAAATACTAACAAACTTAATGTAAGCTGAAAGTAAAGGCTGTGCGCTCACCCCTGCTGCAGATCTGAGGCAGGAAGCAGTATCCTCTAAACAGTTCAATGCAACTGTCCCTATGGTTCTTTGCTGGGCATGAGGATTACAGTAGAATAGATGGCCATGGGCAGGTGAAGCTGCAGATCTGTGGAAGAGGAAAGTTGAAGGAGAAATCAAGCCCACACACAATTTTAAGATCTCAGCCTTCTCTTCTAGAGAGCCTTCCAATGGAGAAGCAGAAACAAGGGCAGGAAACAATCACCAGACCTCAGATGAGGGAGCCTGTGACTTAAGGAGATTTGCTATAAGCCACACTCAGCAAGATGGACCTACCTCTGAAGTCGGTGGGGACACAGTACTTGGGAGATAGTCAGTCAGATAGTGCCCAGATGGCCTCCTCCAACCAAAAGACAGGGAAGACCAGCTAAGATTCCTCAACATAGAGGTATAGAGAAGAGGTAAGCCCCAAGTAGACATGGGAGAAAATATACTGGCATGGGACTTAGCTGAGGAAAGCCAGCAGTGCAGACCTGTAGCTCTCTAGAGCCTCAGAGAGAGTACAGCTGATATATGATCCGGCTCTGAAGAAACCACCACGATGAGGCATACATGTTCAAAGAAGAGACGGCAGGTAACATCACAGAGCACAGAACAGATGGATGGGAGGGTGTGAAGATTCAGACATGAGTGCCAATCCCAGCCCCACCGTTGTCCTTCTGGGTGTAATGGGATAAAAGCAGAGCCCCCTCCCCCCCAAAATGAAGAGCCTATAGCAATAAACAAATGGATAGGGGGTAAATGTAACTAAGAACGAGATTCTAAGCTGACTTAGATAGAGAGAATGATGGTCTTCATAGCGAGTTGGGGAGGGAAATGCTACAAAAAATCTGCATTCTAGAAAATGTCTTCGTGACGTTTTGAAAAAACGAAGCTGTTGTACCCAACGGCGCCAGAGTGTCTCTGAGATCAGAGATATGCGTAGGAGGAGACCACTGAAAATAGGGGCTCCATATGCACTTCCCAGAAAACATGGACAAACCAAAAATAGTACTCTTCTCCAGACACGTGGGCCAAAAGATTTGGGGAAAGCCCCCATAGTTGAAGTGGAGTCAGTGCCATCGTCCCGGATGAAGCCCCTCACCATTTCCTCAATCCAGTACCCAACTGTGACCATAGCCTGCCCGTCCCTTCTTGGCCTAAGAAAAGTCTACAGTGGACCAGCTCCACGACAATAATTAGTTCCATGGTCCCATGGTCAAGATCACTGGCTACTATTGCAGAGGACCTGAGTTCAGTTCCCAGCACCAGTATCGGAACTCATAACCTCCGTAACTCCTGTTCCAGGGGACCTGACGCCATGTTCTGGCCTTCATGAGTTCATTCACACATACATGTGTGGTACTTAGAAACTCAGCAGGTATACACATACACACACACATACATACATATACACAAATAAATAAATACATAGATTTTTAAAATATTTTATCCATATGGCCTTAATAAATAATTCAAATTTGCTTAAAAAATTAAATAACTTCCATGAGTAAACAAGAACATAGAAAGTTAGAAGCAGAGAGCAGAGTTCACAGAAAGAAAATGACTCTTAAACACAAGAAAACAAGTTCTGCTTTGCTCATTCTGGAGAAAATGGAGACACACAGCACCATGGACTACAGCCATCAGATTAGCAAAGAGCACACAATAGATAGCACTTAGCGTAGGCAGGGTGTGGGCAATGTACAGTGGAAGGTAATACACTATTAGTTGCCAAGATTTTAAATAGCAGTGTCCTTTGACCTAGGAATCCCCATGCTTAGGGATTTCCCCTACAGACCAGAGATAGAAGATGACACACATGCAAGGCACAAGGGTATTTATTCATCAGACCATTGTTTATAAGGGCAAAGGTTTAGGACCCCAAAACCTTGAGAGATTGATTGAGTGAATGATAGCAGTATTATGAAACTATGAATCATTAAAAAAAAAAAAAATGAGGCAGGGGCTGGAGAAATATCTCAGCAGTTAAGAACACCTGCTGCTCTTCCAGAAGTCTGGGGTTCAGTTCCCAGCAGCCACATCAGGTGGCTCATAACTGCCTATAACTCCAGCTCTGGAAGCTATGACTCCTTCTCTGGCCTCAAAAGGTATCTTCAGATAGATGGATGGATAGATATAGATAGATAGCTATCCACATAAATATATATATATAAAATTTAAAAATAATTTTTTTTCAAAAGGCACATATTGGTGATCTTATATAGAGAAAAGTGAAATGCAAACAAGTGGGAAAAATGTGCCACCATATATAAAGAGTAAACACCCTCAAATGTGATTTTATGTCTGCATGCATGTGGGGTGTCTACAAAGATAGATAAGATACTTGGAAAGCTAGCTGCCTAATGTAGGGAAACTAGGGTCGAAGTAAAGGTGACTAGAGGGATGAACTGAGTTTCATTGTTCCAGCTCCTCTAACACAAGTGAAATCATCTGAAAGTTCTTTTAAGATAAGGTTACTATCTGTCCTGAGACAAAATGACCCAGGTTGTGCAACAATGAGACATCCAGTGAAGCCACAGATTCGTTGGTCAGAGTCTCTAAGCAGAAAAGAAGAGAATTATTAAAAGAAGGCTTTTGCTATTCTGACCTCAGACTTCTCCACAATAACTTAATGTTACCAAGGAAATAACTAGAGTTTTAATAGAAATTGTGATGCATAGATTTTATAGCCAGCCATAATATCCTCTGAGAAGAAAGGCAGCAGAAAGATGCTCTCTTGGTGCAAGGAATGACTGAGCAATTACATCCCCTTGTTTAAAAAATAGGAAGAAATAGTTTAAAGACAAGAAATTCATCCATGCAGCACTCAAGGGACCAAAAACCACTGTAGCACTGACCCAGAACGCTCAGTCCATCTAAGGGGAACCATACAACTTTAGCAGCTGGGATTTTCACATCAGATCATTTTAAACCATGGCTTTTTAAAAAAATTCATCACAGCCAGTAAAATTCAGAAAATGGAAGCTGGGGGTGTAGCTCAGGGTGGCAATGCATGAAGACTGGAGTTGAGACCCCAACACCCAAAGGGAAGGGTGCTGCTCAGCCTCTTTCCATCTCTGCTCATCTTTGAGATTGTATTTTACGCTTCTCCTTTCCCCCCACACACCCTCTCATAGACCCATCATTTGTCTCTCCTTCAACCCACGGCCTCTTTTCTCATCAGCTTCTATCGCATATGTGTACTTGTCTGCACATATATATCCCCAAATAGGACCCAGTTAGTCTACCTGCCGTCCTTGTCCAGCTCATGTTTGGGCAGTCATGTTGGTGAGACTTTATGTGTGCAGCTTCTGGCATGGCTAGGAGACAGGCTCACAGCAGAATCCCTGATCCTCCCGCTTTTACGGTCTTTCTGCCCCCTCTTTCTCGACGTTCCCTAAGCCTTAGGTGCAGGAGTATTTTGTAGATATATCCACTGAGAGCAGGCTCCACAACACCGCTATTGATTGGTTGTGGTTTTCTGTAGCGGTCTACACCTGTGGCACCCCAAAGTTTCCTTGATGAGGTCCACCCCTTTTTTATAGTCAGGCTTCAATAAAAACTGATTAGCATTTAGCCATCATTTTTATTAAGAAGAGATCATGATATTTACACACCATACACTCTATTAATAATATATATTATCACATGTATTCATTCCACCCTCTTCAAAACGGGCGTGGAGAGGGTACTATCATTACCCCTATTTTACAGATATGGAAACTAAGCTTCTCCACTTTTTCCAGGGTCATACAGCTGGGAACTGGCAGAACCCAGGTTCTACAAATACAAGCAGCCTGACTCCAAAGTCTTTCAGCTTGTGATTAAGTCCCTCCCTTACAGGGGAAAAAAATGTCTTCTGGTTTAAGATTTATTTTTATTTTTGTAATCACACACACACACACACACACACACACACACACACGAGTGCCGGTGGACATAGAGACCTGAAGACAGTCTCAGATCCCCTGGAGCTGGAATTACAGGTGGTTGTATGCAGTCAGCATGGGTGCTCAATACTTAGCTTGAATCCTCTGCAAGAGCAATAAATGTTCTTAACCACAGACCATCTCTCCAGGCCCCTATATTCAGTTTTTTAAAGTTCACAATATTTTTTAAATAAAATAACAGAATGAAATCCTATTTTTATAGAATGCAACCCTTTACCCATCATCCCTCTAACTAACATTTACCAAAAATATTAACTCTGAGAAATAGCATGGTGAAGGAACTTGGATTTAATTTTCCTGCTTTTTCATAAAAATTTTAGACTTTATAGATGTGCCTAATTGCTCCAAAATCTTGCTTCTTGAAACAATTTAGAATCAATTTTCAAAGACAGATTTGCAGAGGTATGTGGAGATGTCTCTGTCTAAATTGTACCCAGGTGCATGCGTGCTAGATGTAGGTGGCCATGGAAAGGCAGGGATGACTCTGAGATAGGGTTGGACTGTGAAGTGCTCCTGCTCCCCCTCCCTCTCCTCTCTCCCCTGTACTCCCTCCATTCATCCCTCTTTCCCCCACTCTCTCTGTGTCTCTGTTTCTGTGTCTCTCACACATGCACAGACACATATGTGCACCAGCACATCCACAAACACACACACACACACACATTTGTAGCTCTCTAGGTCTGTGTGCTAATGGTCCAACAGTATATCTAGGTTGAATATTTTATAAGGAGATGAGGTTTATTTGGGCTCAGAGTTCTGCAGGTCAAGAGCATGGCACCAGGGGCCCGTGCTGCTTCAAGTGATGGCAGAGAGTGGATATGTGTGGAAGAACAGCATGAGAAGCAGCCTTGCTTTGTAACAACCTACACTCATGGCAACTAACCTCATCTCCTCAGAAAGGAGCTCACTCCTAGACCCCATCCCCAATAACCAGCAAATCTCAACGTGAGTTTGAAAGAGAGAGAAAAAGTTTTAAACCCAACCAATAGCTGCTATTCAAAGCTATGTTTTTAAAAACTATATGGATGAATAGGGTGTGTGTGTGTGTGTGTGTGTGTGTGTGTGTGTGTGTGTAAAGTTGTAGGTGCGCATAGTTTTGACTCTTCTGTGTTGTGTGTCATGTCAGGTTTTCAAAGTACAGATGTTGGTAACTGGGGGCTGGAGAGATGGCTCAGCGGTTAAGAGCACTGACTGCTCTTCCAGAGGTCCTGAGTTCATTTCCCAGCAACCACATGGTGGCTCAAGACCATCTGTAATGAGATCCGATGCCCTCTTCTGGTGTGTCTGAGGACAGCAAAAGTGTACTCATAGACATAAAATAAATACATATGTTTAAAAAAAAGAGTTGGTAGCTTCATATTATCTTGTTTACAGCCTATAAAACTGGAAGTTGATGAGGAGAAACACCTCCTGCTCAAGTTTGATCCCTCCTACAGAAACGACCTGAACAACTGGGTGGCAGAAGAGGTTCTGTCAATTAAGTATTTAGAACACCCTCAAGTGGACAGCCTGAGCTTGCGTGGAGAAGTTCATTACCCCAACCTCAGCTTTGAGGTGATGGAGGTGGATTTTGGCTGCATCCTGAATGATACTGAGGTCATTCGCTACATCATGATTACCAACTGCAGCCCCTTGGTTGTGAAATTCCGCTGGTTCTTCCTGGTGGACAATGATGAAAATCAAATCAGGTATGCCCCGCCCCGCCCCCAGCCCTGTCCTGCCCTGACCCTCCCTCTGCTGCTCCCCCACCCCCATCCCCAGGAAGCCCGTAGACCTGTTCTGCTCATTTAGTTCCTTTGTAGCTTTCCTCTGGGTTAGCTGTGCTCTTTGCACTAGCCTTTCATGAGTATCTTCAGTCTGATAAGTCATCACTGACTGGAAAGAACAGAATCTAAAACTCAAGTTTCCAAACAGGAAAGTGAACCTATTTTTGAAAACCCATCACCCCCAAAGGTGAAAAGGACTATTCAAACATTTACTTCCTGCTGCAATCTAGTGGCTAGCTCACTAAAAGTTCATCACCAAAAATGTGGTTTTTAACTGATCATTTCACTGCAATGCTCTAAAGCAGGCTTCCAGAACATCGCCGTCTCTTACCTAACTGAAGCCTGATGCCTTTTGGTACCCACTCTCCTCTCCCCAAACTTAGGCAACTACCATTTCCACTCTTTGATTTATGAATGTGTTTATCTTTGATAAATTATAGGATGGCTGTTTATCAAAGAAAAATTGATACTGTTGATAAGATATAGAGAAACTGGAACTCTGGGCACAGATGCCAGGAAGTCAAAATGACTTTGTCACTGTGGAAAGCCATACAGAGACTCCTGAAGGAAATTAAAAACCGGGGATGTGGCTGAGTGATAAGACACCACATCACGAATTCTCCCAGTGACGTCACATACTGCAGACTCCCCATCCATAAAAGCCGACTGATACTCTTCTCTGCTGTACGGAAATGTTCCATCTTCTTTACACACTTGTCTTGGCGTCTGGAGTGTTTAAAAATCTTATCTTCTGGGAACAGTGCTGCAAGGCTCAGCTCTCTCTGAGATCTTGATTTTAGTCTATTGCACGGAGATCCAAAAGCGAGGTTGCAGGATCAAAGGTGGTTTGATTAAAATGTTTATTTTTACTGCTGGGGATGGAACCCAAAGTTCCGAGTGTGCTACACAAGTGCTTTAGCACAGAACTACTTCCCTAGGTTGGTTTCTTTTAATTTACAAAGCCTTCTGTGCTCAGTTCCAGAGCAGCTGCCCCATGGTGTGCCTGGCAGGAGCATGCTGTGCTCACCACACTAAGACTTGGTCTTTGGAATAGCAGCCATGCTAACAGCTGTGAGGGGCGTTCTCGATGAAGTTGTGATTTACATCTCTATGATGATTGATGATGTTGAAAGGTGTGGAAGCAGCTGTTAGCTACGTGTACATTTTCATAGAGATGTCTATTCAGATCCCTAACCAATCTTTAAATAGTTTTGTGCCTTGGGGATTTGGATTGGCTATTGCAGGAGTTGCTTGTCTGCTGTGGAATTAGCCCCTGATCAGTTGTGTAGCTGGTGAGCTCCAGCCCTCTTCAGAAGTGGGCTTTTCAACCTGTTCATCTTTTCCTATTCTGTGCAGATCCTTTTCAGTGGGGCCCAGCCCCATTTATCTTTGTTTTTGTTTCATTGGCTACAGAGTTTTCTGTGTATGTGCGTGTTCATGTGTCTGCAGCTGCTCATACACACACGTGTGTGCGTGTGTGTGTGTGTGTGTGTGTGTGCACGTGTGTACAGGCGCTCGTGCATATGTATGCACATATGTGCACACGCATATGGAAGCCACTGGACAACCTTGACTGCTATTCTTCAGGCACTGCCCACCATGGTTTTTTTAAAATTAGTTTGTAATTTTTTTAATGAGCTTACAAGGAAAGGGGGATTATATTATAATCTCAAAAAACTATCATCAGTGGAGAAATGTGGGAAAATATGAGTTATATGACTTTTTTTTTTTTTTTTTTTGGTTTTTCGAGACAGGGTTTCTCTGTGTAGCCCTGGCTATCCTGGAACTCACTCTGTAGACCAGGCTTGCCTCGAACTCAGATATATGACATTTTATATTCAAAAGAATTAGCTTCCAATAGGTTTCCAGAGGGCATTTCCATACTACTCCGTTTTGATTGGTTCCTCGTCTTCCTTACTCCCGCCCCCAGTCTCCCTGCTTTTTCCCCATTGTGCCCTTCCCCCACCTCCATTTTCCACTGCTGCTCTTCCCCACCTCCCTCCCTTCCAGCCTCTCTCTACTCCACTCCCACTCGACCCTTCCCAGTGTCCCTGTTCCTAAACCTGTATTTTCTCCCACCTGGATATTCACATTTGTTAGAACAGAGGAACGAGATCCAGATCCAGGATCCTGTCAGATCCAGGAACGAGAGAGAGAATTCAGTGTTGTCTTTCTGAGCCTGGGTTATCTTGCTTAAAATCGTGTTTTCCACTTCTCTCCATTTCCCTACAAATCTCAAAAATTCCGTGTGTGTGAGTGCTTGTGTGTATGTGTGTATGTGTGCGTGTGTGTGCATATGTGTGTGTATGCATGCTTGTGTATGTATGTGTGCATGTGTGTATACTTGTGTGTACATGTGTGTTTGCATGTGTGTGTGTGTGTGTGTTCTGCATGTTTATTATTCATTCATCTGTTGATGGGCATCTAGGGCTGTGTCGTTCCCTTGCTGCTATAAGAAAAGATCAGTAATGACCATGAATGTGTAAGATTCTCTGATAGGATGTGACACCCTTTGGGTATACCCAGGAGAGGTATAGCTGGATCCTAAGGTAGTTCAGTTGTGGGGTGGGAGTCCAGGGGAAGTCTCCACACCAGTGCATTTCCCACAACTGTGTCTAAGGTTTCCTTCCCAAGAGTCTTGTCAGCATGTGTCAGCATTTTGTCTCACGGTGTTCGCTACTCTCACTTGGATGACGTAGAATCTCAAAGCATTTTTAAAATATTTATTTATTTTATGTGTAGGTGTGCCATGGCCATACGTATGTGCACCATGTGCACACAGGTACCTGCCAAGGCCAGGAAAGGACACCAGGTCCCCTGGAACTGGAGTTATAGGCAGTTGTGAGCTACCAGGTGGCTACTGGAGACCGAACCTCATTCCTCCACAAAGGCAGCAAACACTCTGAACTGCTAAGCCGTATCTCCTGCCCTGTAAAAGTAGTCTTTTTTTGTATTTCCCCAATGAAGAAAAATTTTGAACACTACTTAAGATATTTACTGGCAATTTGTATTTTTTTTTCTTTTTTCTTTTTTGAACGCTATCTCCTCAGATCATTGTCCATTTATTGACTAGCAACTTTGTTTCTCTGGTGTTTAACTTTTGCAGTTCTTTGTGTATTCTGGATATACACAGCCTCGTCTGAGGCAGACAGGCTGGCAGAGGCTATTCTGTCTACTTATTCCACT
>JADRCH010000090.1:653621-681028 GCA_019843965.1 Rhynchomys soricoides
CTGAGGCAGACAGGCTGGCAGAGGCTATTCTGTCTACTTATTCCACTGATGGTTTGGTCACATGTGGGCTGGGGAGGTTGTTGCTATGCAGAAGGAAATGTTTTTTTCCTTCATACGGTCAGTCCCTTTGTCAACTCTTGGAGCAGTTGCCCATGCTTCCATTCAGAAATCTGTTACCCAGACCTGCGCCTGCATTGTTAGTGTTTCAGGTTCTAAATCAACATCTCTGATCCAGCTTGAACTGATTTTTGTACAGGGTACGATATGGATCTAATTTTCCTCTTCTGCAGGCATCCGTGTTTTCTAAGATAGTCTCTCACTAGCCTGGAGCTTTCCAAAGAAGCTAGGCCAACTGGCCAGAGAACCTCTGGAATGTGCCTTTACCACCTTCCCTATGCTAGGATTACAGGTGTGCGCCCCCGTACCCAGCTTTTCATGAGCCATCTGCGTCTTCATACTCACATGGCAGATATTTTACCAACTGAGCTTTACTCCTCTGCCCCTGGAGTTTTATTTTTCATTTTATTTATTTTGGGGATAGGGTACATGCCATGGCATACATGTGGAGGTCAGGGTACAGCTTACAGGAGTCCGTTCATTCCTTCTGTGTGAGTCCCGAGCATCAAATTTGGGTCATCAGGCTCAGCAGCAGGTCCCTTTAACTGATGAGCCATGTTATTGCCTCTAAAGTTTTCCATGTCAAACCCAACATATGGAGTATACACTGAGTGTAGAAGCCCATTGAGCTTCATATTGCTTGTTCTGAATGTTTCAATGGGTTTCTGTTCTAGTCCATATCTTCTTTATGTCTAGACATGCACAAAGCTAGAAAATGTTAAAAGATGGTAAGGACCCCATTTTCTTAGTCTGTGACCAGGACTGATGGATGGAGTAATGGACACTTCTTTCCTTCATTTTTTGACAGCTGTGGCTGGAGCACAGCCACTCTGAAGAGACCACTTATTATGTCCTTAGAGGCTTGTCAGTGCTTCCAGTACATAATCCCCATCTAATACATGACAACGGCCTTTTTCTTGCCTGTGATTGTTACCATAGTAACGATGGCTTGCTCTGGATGTCTTCTGTAGACATCTAGCAATGACCCAGAGTCTCACTGAAGCTGGCAGCCAGTCCTGGGCCTGAGCCTTGGAGCCTGCTCATTAAATGCCATGGACTGTTTGGGTTTGAAATAAAATTCTGTAGAATGAACATTTAAAATAATTATGGAAAGAATCAGCCAACCTGACCTAATGCACTCTGCATTCGTGAAATTATTCTGATGTAGCACAAATGAGCTTATTCCATCTGGGAGCAAGGGCACACCTTATTTATTTTTTTACTTTTTGAGAGGCCATTTCCATAATTAAAATAATGACATTTTGAAAATGTGCTTGGCCAGTGCTGACTATGATACATTTAATTTTTCATTGGTTCAAGCATATATTTAGCCATTTCTTTCTCTTCTCAGTACCTTCCTGTCTCTTTATAAAGAACCTTTGCTTATAAGTCATTTGTCCATTCAATCATAAGGGTTGATAAGTAATTCAGATATGACATCAGGGATGTGAACATGAACAAGACCCAGCCCTGCCCTGAGGCTAGTTGGGGAAGCAAATGTGGAAACCCTAGAAGACACATGGATGTAAGCTGCACTTGTAAGTCACAGAGATCTGGACCTTGAGAAGAACTCAAAAGGCAGAGCCAGAGTCAGTCTAGCCCCAGCCTGGCTTAAGGCAAATTCGTATAACACCATCACCACAGATGAGTCCTCTGTCCTTCTGCTCCACCACCGTCAAGGATTGATCTCATTCATAGATCAGCTTTTCTCCCAGCTTCCAAATGGCTACCAGGATGCCTGGGACTGTGTTCTTCCAGACTCTAAATCCCTGGGGAAGAGTCACTCTGATCAGACCAATTCAGTCACATTTCCTTGTCGTTACTGTCTTGGCCACCTACTTCAAACCAAGGGCTGCTAGTCATGACTTGTGAGCCCCTGAGGCTGAGAAAGCTGAGAATAAGAAGGGTCTTGAAAACCAAAACTGGCCTGGGCAGAGAATGGGTTTGGAGAAGGGGCAAAGTGTGGAGCATCAGCCTGGTGAGAGCTTGACCTTCCTTGAATGGGAAGAAACAATGGAGGACCTGTCTGCAGATGTGTACTGGTAGTTGTGTGTAACAGACCAGTGTGCCACACAGAATTTAAATGTCTAGAGTGGTGGAGACGTGTGTCGTCATCAAGAGAGGGACAGTCAGAAGTGTTCAGAACAGTAACTTGATAACAGTTGCTGGCCACCCTGCTGGTCTTCCCTCCCTCTTCCCCTTCTTCTCAGCTCTGCCAGTAATCACCCCCTCTTCTCAGAGAAGGAGCCTCCTAAGAGCTTCTGCCCACCTCTGCTGCCGAGACTCCCGTCCCCTCTACTACAGCTCTAAGTTCACTGCACTCTCCATGTCTTCTTCTCTTGGCTGTCTCCCAAGTGACTCGTGGCCAACATACCACATGGCAATTCTTGTTCCCCATTGTTTCTTCCCTCCTCTCCACCCCCTCTCCTCCAGGGCTCCTTGTCCCAGCAAGTGACATCACTATTCCCCAGGAAGAACCAGAATCCTCCCTCGTCCAAACCCCACCTGCTCCATCAAACCCACCTGCTGTACCTTATAAGAGCCTCTTGTTCATCCCCACGGCTCTGACTATTTTATTCACCATCACCTGTGATGTGGGTGCTTGTGACAGCCCTTCCTGGGTCCTCTGCTTCCACACGTGCACCACAGTCTCATTTCTGCTCAGGGCCCAGGTAAAGAGCATGTGTCTCCCCTGCCTTAGGTCTGTAATGACTCAAATTACCCATGCTCTTTAGAATCAAGTACAGGATACTTGGGGTGATATTCAGTGATCCTTGACCCAGGCTGGTCCCTGCATTCCTCCTAGATGGCTTCCTCTCAATACCCACCACAATATCATCTTCTGTTTCTTTAATGTGCTGGCTTCTGCCCCATGCAGGCCTGTTCCTCTGTAACTGCCCCCTCTCTGCTGAAAGCTCTTCCCCACTCTCTCCTTGCTTCCTTCTGGTCAATCCTCAAGACTTAGCTTCAGTGTTCTGAGGCTCCTGCCCAGGGGCAGAGCCCATGCTGTGAGCCCTGGTACCTTGCCTTTCTCAGTGCACGAGCACACCTGTACTTAAAGTTCAGCATTCATCCTTCCAGTCGGCTCTTCATCCCCATGAGGATAGCCAGTGCATCCTCCCTGGTATCTCTGGAGCCCCAAAGCCTGGCAGTACCCTAAGCTACTCAGCATCCCCTCCTGATTATTGCGGCAAGAGGAAGATGGTTTTTCATAACTTGTTTAAGGATCTCTTCTGTCAGCTTCCTGGCACCTACCAAATAGAAAAGCTCATGGCATAAATGTCACATATAACAGAACCAAAAATGCCACCTGCCCTCCAGAAAGTCTCTGTGTGCACCATCAGAAAAACATAAAAACACTGGTTAAAGGCCATTTCATCAGACATATCAATGCTAACCTTTCCTGTCCAATTAGAATTCTTCCAAGCTTTGTGGCTAATGAGAGAAATGAAAGCACAAACAAAGGCCTTCTTTTTTTTCTTTTTTCATCCTGTGTAGACAGATATGAAGGTCCCCAGATGCCCGCTGTGTTCGTAGTGTGTGTAAAGATGTGTAGAGGTGTATGTGCATGATTTTATAAGTAACTAATTCTTACTTATTTAAAGTATCTCTCTTATTTGAGAATACATTACCTTGTAAGTTAGCCCCCATGTCACATGTAAGAACAAAGTAAAAAGGGTTTGGTGAGAGAGCTCAGGACAGGAGAAAGCACTTGCCAAGCAAGCCTGATGATCTCCAGGTGACACAGTGCCAGGAGAGAACCAAATCCTGACAGTTGCCCTCTGACCTCCACATTTGCATTCATGTACGTGGACAGAATGTAAATAAATGCTCAGAATCAGGAAATACCAGTCACTGCGTTAGACATATGACAGTAATCTAGATTGCCTGTGGATAAGGATAGCTCATCACATATACATATAATAATATGTATATGTCCATCACACATATGCATATAACAAGGGTATTATTAAGGGGCTGGGGCCTGCCGCCATCACTGTCCCTGCAGGGATGAGTCTTTCATTGGGTGTGTTCTTTCAGCCTATCTGAACATCTGAACAAGAACAAGATGCTTCAGCAGGGCATATAAAAATGGATGGAGGAAATGTCTGCCCTTGAATGGTCCTTTGCTTTTAAGAAACCAGACTAGAGATGTAGTCGCCAGGGGGTCATACCTAGGCTACAGCTCTACCTGGTCTCCCAGCTACAAAGCTGAGCTGGCACTAAGACTCAGAGCAAGGGGTCTGAGTGGTCTCCACAGACCACTTGGGCTTTTCATTTCCAAATTAGATTATGAATAAATCGAACATGAGAGCTCGAGGGAACCAAGTGCTACTGTAACAGAGCAGGTTGTTTTCCCATTCAGTTGTCGGGGTGAGCACCAGTCACTCAACATAATTGGGAGAGGAATGGGAACTCTCCAGTGAGGGGGCAGGAGAGAGGAAGTCTGATTTTCTGTCTTCATCATCCCTCCATTTCTTTTGCTTGAAAAATAGAACTTTTCTAAGATGTACTCAATTCATGATGTTTGGGGTCCTGAGCTATAGAGCCAGACAAAGCCAGTTGGAGTGCAGGCTCTGTCTGTCTATCCCTCATAATCCCATGCCCTGAACTCTTAGCCCCTAGAATAGGGGTAATTTCTAATCCTACTGGAAGTTTCATGATTAAAGCAAGTGTTTTCCATAAAACATGCATATCCTTAAGACAGACCGAGCTTTCCTACCTTAGTAACTGTTTTGAGGCTCACTAAGGGCCCTTTCTACTCTTCTATGGCCTTGTAGCAAGTACAACCTCCCCCACAGAATCCTAAAGTATGGAAGCCAAAGAACCCTCAAACACCAAGATGATAAACCCAGAATCTCTTATCTCTTGGGAAAGCATAGAAAACCCTCTGCTTATACCAGGCTGAATTCATCAAGGCCACAGCAAGGAATATTAAACTTCTCAGTGCTGTGATGAAGGCAGCTTAAAGAATGAAGCATTTATCTTGGTACATACTTTGAAAGGGATACAGTCCATCGTGACTGGGCCTATGAAGCAGCTGGTCACATGCACATTCAGTCAAGAATCAAAGAGAAGTGATTGCTGCTCCAAAGTGTTTTTTTCATTTCCCCCTATTGGTCAGTCTAGAACCCTAGCCCATAGGACTATCACATTCACATAACCCCAGCCTATAGGATGATAACATCACATAAGCCTAGCCCACAGGGCTATCACATTCACATAACCCCAGCCTATAGGACTATGCCACCCACACTGGGTCTTCCCTCCTCGGTTAAACTCCTCTGGAACTATACTCACAAATATACCCAGAGATGTGTGTCATCGATGATTCTAAAGCCAGTGAATTTACAGTGAAAATTAACCATCACAAAATTAAACACCACACCCTTTCTCAATGTGATACCCAAACACATTACTTTAAATCATAACATCCCATCCCTGGCCACTGAAGTCTCTTATTTGTCTCACAGTGCAAAATACATGTAGTCAGTCCCTGGTATTTAGCACTCCCAAAACTGTCCTAAAGTTCAAAGTCCAAAATCCCTTCTGAGATTCAAACCAAACTCTTAACTGTGAGCCATACTATAAAATAAAAATTAAAAATCTACATGTTTCCAATATACAATAGCATTTAATAAACGTTCCCATTCACAAGGGGAAGAACAGAAAACACCAAGGAAAGATAGCCCAAAATAAGACTGAAACCCATCATTGCAAACAACAAACCCTGCAGCTCCATGTCTAATGTCTGAGGAGCATGATGATGTCATCTGAGCTCCAGTGGGCCTGGGCAATCCCCTAGTTCTGCTGACTGCAGTATATGTCATCTCTTTCTTGGGCCAGCTCTCCTCCATGTCTTCGGTTTCCTTGACAGATATCCCACAGTGCTGCCTTCTCTTCCATCTTAGGATCTACACAGCAATATGGACTTCACATTCACAGTTTCAAATATGGTCCTTCAGGACCTCCTTTCAGAGAATCCAACTATCTAACACATTCCTTGGCCTCATGGTCTGATGTATTACATTAGCAACCCTACTCCTGGTACCAGTTTCTATACTAATTACTTTTTTGTACATGCTGTTACATGACACCTCCCAGAAACAACTTGACTGTGGAAGAGTTTATCTTAGCTCACAGTTTAAAGGGACACAGTCCATCATGGCAGAGAAGGTATAGTAAGCAGAATCCCAAAGTAGTTAGTCAGACTGCATCTAAAATCAGAGGGCAGTAAGATATGAGTACTGGTACCAAGCTCACCTTCTCCTTTTTGCCTTTTAAAATTTTTTTACATCGATTTATTGTGTGTACATGTATATGTGTGTGCATAAACTCATACATGCCTGGCTATGCACATGCCATGGGGGACACATGTGGAAATCAGAGTACAACTTGCAGGATGCAGTTCTCTCCTTCTGCCATGAGGTCCCAGGAACCAGACTCAAGTTATCAGGCCAGGAGGCAAGCACCTTTATCTGCTGAGCCATCTTGCTGCCCTCCCTTTTTCCTGCTTATTCAGGTGGTGGAACTCACACTCAGGGTGAGTCTTTCCTCAGTAAAATAGAAACACTTCCCTTGGCACACTTGGAAGTGTGTCTCCTGGGTGATCCTAAAAATCAAGAAAGATCAACCATTACATCAGGACTTAGCCAAAAATATAGGTAGGTCATAGTTAGTATTTGGCTTCCTTGACCTCCCTAACATTCTTTTGTAGTTAATGAGCCGGGTTCATGATTAGAAGCAGTTCCTTGTTCTGTCCAAGGGCTCAACTTCAGCTTTGTTGAATCCCTCAGAGGTAGTGCCTAGGCTTCAGTGACTCCAAAGCAATTTGGTGTGCTAGTTAAAAGCCAACTGTGAGTCAGACTGGTACTTGGCCCCTGCATCTATGTGATGTTTTGTTTGGGATGGAGTGGTGATGCTAGTAATGACCCCAAGCTTCATGTATGAAAAAGACATGCTGGACTACTGAGCTACACTGCCAGCCCCACTTGGCCCATACAACCTTAGCCAGTGGCTGATTTTCCCTAAGCAGCAGCTTTTATGAGTGAAATGAGAATAATAAAGGTTCTTCCATCTGGATATTGTACGAGCACCGAGTCAGTTGGTCCCCAGAGTGCTTTCAGAACAGTGTCTTCCCCCATCATACACATTCAGCAAAAGGTGGTCATTAGCAGCCATGTCTTCATAGAAGGGCACCTTTGTCATGTTGATGCCAAGCAGTGCTTGAGAAGTAGCACCCCAGTAGGAGCTTTGCGATATTTTCCTCTGAAATCAATCTGAGGCCATTCTGGGACCCAAAGAGGTCCCACAGAACTGGAGGGCTTCGGAGACCTCTTGTTGCCTTAAGCTTCTGTTCCTTGCATTAATACTCCTCGTTCGTTTCCTACCAGTGGGTCACTTCTCAGGACCCCAGTGTGTCACTTCTCAGGACCCTTTGACCTTCTGCAAGCATGTCTACTTTTTTTTTTTTTTACCTCTCAGAGAATAGTTTGGGTTGGACACAATAATAAACAGCCAGCCCTGGGGCTCTAGGAAGATACCTGTGAGGAGGGATGAATAGTTTCCCAAAGGGGAAACAGAACAGTGGTCAGCTTGTCTTTGGCAGCATTTGAGGCTGGTATTTATGCCCCTCCAGCCCATTCTTCTGCCTAATTCTTTACTGGCTGGTTTCTAGAGCAGGTTAAAGAATTTTGAAATCCAGTGATGAGTTCAATAGGAATGGGGAGCTAGAATCTCCCCCTGACGTATTCTTCTGCTATTGCTGCCTTAGCAAATTGCAAACTGGGTGGAAAGATATGGAAGGCGCCTGACTGGGGAAGGGGAGGGCAGATGCCAGGCAGAAGAGAACAAAGATTTCCTACACAATGACTGGCAAGACCCATTGTGTCTCCCCCTTACCAGTCCTATGCCACATGGACATCTGATTCTAAAAGTAGATGCCACCTGCTTGGAAGGGTACAAGACCCTTCCTTGCCAAGGGGCAAGACTGCCTTACCAGTGTTCTGAAGACATGACAAGCTGGAGGACCCTTCTGACACTGGGGATGCCACCCCCAGAACAGCTCTGTCACCATGGAGCCTTGGGCACTGCTAAGGTACTGTCATATCTTCTGGTTATACAGTTTTGATCTTTCTTATGAAGTCTAGCATGCTTGCTTCTGAGGTTATAGGGCAAGGCCACCAGCCCAGCGGGAATAAATTCACATCTCTATTATGAGAAAAAGCTCTTTTAGCAGCTTTCCAGAGCACAGAGAAAATGTCTTGAGTCAAAAATATTTCCTGTAGACAGCTGAATGAAGTCAAATCCTCAGCTTGTTGATATTAGGAGCAGAGAGAGGATGGTTCCAGAATTCTGACCAAAAGCAATAAATAGAACTACTTCTCATGTGCTGGGCTACCCTCTCACATGGCATACAACTACCCAACATATGTGTCACCCCCAACACTGAGGCCACCACTATGGATGCCACTGACCATCATAGACACTGTCTCCTACTAACACATCACAGTTCTTTGTTCTATATATTCCATTATAGCATGTCCACCCTTCGTTTGAATAGGACTTCTGTGGAGACTGCCCAGACATTGTACCATGTGCTGTGGGAATGCAAAGGTAGACTCATCCTGATCTGGGCAAAGACAAGCATGGAAACTGTGCATGGGACTCAAGACACAGAAACAGCCCATTTAAAGATGATATGATAGAATCCCTTCTTTCCATCAGGCTTGCTTACATGAAGGTTATTTAGAAAGTATCATTGCTATGGTTTTAACAGGAAAGCCCAAGCAACACAGATGAGTCACCAAGACAAGAGCATTGGAAAGGGAAGGTATTCGGAGTGATAGGCAGGGAGAGTATGGGAAGGAGGGGAGGGAGGGGAAGGGGAAGGAGGGAGGGGAGAAAGAGAGGGGGAGAGGGAAGGGGAGAGAGAGAGAGAGACAGACAGACAGACAGACATTAGGTAGAAAAAGACAGTCTTTGCCTTTATAGATAGGGATCATAAAAACCCACAGCTACAGTGTGTTCCACAGTCAGAAATTACTTTGTTCTTCACTCTGTACATGGCAAATATCAGTCAGTGTAGAAACCCTATAAGGATGCTTAGAGTCTCTGGGATGGGATCAGCGTTTGATCAGTTAGCTCCAGAGAGAAGAAATGATGCCTACAGCTCTGCAAACTCTTGGTGGGGCTCTATAGCCCCTAAATGTATCTGTCCTATGGGATACATTTAGTGGCAGTCACACCTCAACTGACCACAGTCCTGCTTCATACAAGAACCAAGGATTTTTGCCTGGTTGCTTCCCCCTGAGGACCCTGAGGGAAGGATATACTTCCTGACTCTCTTGGCTGGCAGATCACCAGTTTCCCTGTATCTTTAGGACACCTTCCCTCTGCAGGCACCTACGCTACTTTCCCCTCCCTGGAAACATTCAAGCCCTGTTGGATTAAGACTTTGTTTTGACTTAATTACCTCTGACAAGATACTGTCCTTTTCTGGGTTACTATGAATTAAGAGTTCAACATAAGAAGTTCAAGGAGACTCGTCTGACTTATGACCATATTTACTTTACAAACCATTAAGCAAGGGAAGAAACAATCGATAAAAGAAGGTTGTAGACACCGAAGCCTATCATCAGGAAAATGAAAGCTATTTAACTAGAAAGCTCTAGAAGGCAGACCAGGGAGGGGGGCTGTGAACCATGCTGGAAAAGTTTGATTTAGTTTCAAAATGTCACAAGATACAGGAGTACTTTAATTAAGAGAAGTGTAAGCAGCCATAAACTAGTCAGCAGAAACAAGCTTTACCAACAGAACTGCCCCGGGCATTCCATCAACCCTCAGCAAAGAGCAATCCACTGCTGTCCTTAACAAGAAGGAAAATGAGCCCAGACATGGTGTCTGAAAAAAAAATTAAGAATTAAAGACTTCTTAATTAATAAAACAGTATATCAGGGCCAGCAAGATGGCTCAGCAAATAAAGGCCCTTGCCACCAAGTCCAACAACCTGAGTTCGATCCCCAGAACCCACATTGTAGAAGGAGAGAATCAAGTTTCATAAGTTGTCTTCTGACCTCTACAGCCATATACCATAGATAGTGGATGAGCACAGACAGACACATGGGGGTGGGGGTGGAGCACAGACAGACATATATGGAGAGAGGGGAGAGGAAGAGAGGGAGGGAGGCAGGGAAGGAGGGAGAGAGGGGGGCTACACAGACACACACAAAATTTTAACATTTTTTAAAAATCACTAAATATTCTCTCTCTTCTCCTGCTCTTCTTTCTCTGCACATGTGCCCTTCCCCCCTCTCCTCCCTCTCTTTCTCTCTCCATGGAGATTCCCCTGGCCACAATCCTTGGGGCCAGTGAATTCACCCTTGAGCAGCTTCCCAATAAACCTGCCTTTAAAATATTCTATTTTTAAAAAAATCACTAAAGATAAAGCTGAGTATGAGACATACTTTTTCATTGACTTTAAAGACTCAACTTAATAAAAGTGTCATTTCCCCCAAAATTATCTATATCCACAATGCAATTTCAGTCAGAATGCTGACAAGTTGATCTTAAAATTTGCATGAAATTGCTAAAGTTTGAGATTAGCCAAGCCCCTTCAAACCTAAGAACATAATAGTAATGAGTGTCTTTGTGTACAGAGAGGCAAACAGAATAGAGAGCCAAGAAACAGAATGGCAAATTCAGAAAACCATGACAAAATTGGAATTGTTGAACCAAGGAGAATAGAGGGGCACTATTTAGTAAGTGTCCTTGGAGTGATGTGTTCTACACAGAGGAGAGGCCCAGACCGCATTCCGAAATTAACACTATAAAGAAAATAACTTCAAATTCCATAGGGGTCAACAATGTAAATGAGAAGGTGCAAATATTTTTAAATTTGCACAATGTGTGAGTGGCAAAAAAGTAAGAAATTGAATAGTGATCTCTAAATAATGGAGAATTTCTCAAGATACAAGACTTTATGAATCTATTCATAAATTCCGCATTAGACTCAAGAGCATGTATTTATCAAAAAGACACAGAAGGAGTGCAATGACGGGTCACAAGCTGAGGGAAGCTTTTGGCATGCATATTATCTTCAAATGATTAGTATACATAATAAAGAAGAGCTTTGAAGGAAAAGGCAGCATTAAATTTAGAAATGAGAGAACATGGCAGCCAGGAAGTTCACTGAAGCTCAAATCGAGTGACCCATGAAGAATCAAAAGCTATTCCACCTCACTGGAGATCAAGAACCATGGAAACTGAAACAGAAGGAAGATGCCGTTACATAGCCATATTGGATAAACAAAGACAGTCCCCAACCGCATGCCATTGGGAGGTAGATGGGGGCAGCTCAGACTCAGCCGGAGAAGGTTTACATTGATAGTCACTTGGGAGTTGATTCTGTCTGGTGGGAGTTTCAGCCACACTGAAAGCAACTGACTCATCAAGCTGATGGGCGAGTTCCCCAAGACCCCACCCTACTCTGTACCTGTCTGCCTTTGGGTCGCCTCTTTCTCAGGTCTGCTTCTTCCTCCTAAGACCCACTTGGTTAATATGGTTCTCCTTCAGCATGCTTCCAGGATTGATCTTCCTTCTGGTTTATCACACAGTCATCCTGCATCGAATCCCAACCAGGACCACCCAAGTTCCCTTTGATCCTCAATTCCTGCATTGGGAGTAAGATGTATAATTCATGTCTGTGTGCATGTGTGCATGCCTGTGTACATGTATATATGTATACATGTAGAGGCCGGAGATCAATGTCAGATGTTGTCCTCTTACTTTTCACCTAACTGTTTGAGGCAGGCTGTCTCACTGAGCCTATCAGTCCAGCATGGCTGGCTGGCCTGTGAGCTTCAGACGTCGGCCTGTCTGCACTTGCCTAGTGCTGGGATCACAGACTTGTGCCAGCACACCTGACTTTTTACATAGGTGCCGGGAGTCTGAACTCCGGCCCTCCTGTTTGCAAGGCAAGAACTTTACCACCTGAGCATCTCCCTAGCCTCTCATTAGCTCCTCTCTTTCCCTCCCAGTGTATGGAAAATATGCAGAATGTTTTCTAATACCCAAAAAACGGCATCTGCCGCTTTGCCGAACCAGCCTTCCCATCTGTTCCTCTCCATCAGTAACTTCCTCTGGCTCCTCATAGCCTTGTGCTCTCTGTCCTTTGCTCTCAATGTGACAGCGCCACATCTTAGCCCTTCTCTTGTTCCTCTTCAGTCACTGACTGATTCTATCACAGAAAATAGAAGAAAATGGAGTAAACGTGTCTGTCCTGTCAACTCCCCAAGCCAACCTGAGGTGCTTTGAGTCATGAAACTGAAACCACAAGGTCAGGAGTGACTGCATTAGCCAGGCAAAGTCCTCTCATTCTACAATAGTCATCGTCGTCGTCATTGTCGTCATCTGTATGTCCGTCCATCCCTCACCACCCTTAGAACCCCCACCTGCAGTTCCCCCACTCTCTCCTTCCTGGGGATCACAAGCTGTATGCAAAGATGTGTATACGCCAATCACTCCCATTACAAATAAGCAGTTATTAGTAAATTGAGGTCCACTGTAAAAGAAAATAATGTGTTGATTCAGCTTTGATGTCCTCAGAGCTCTCTGGGGAGGCCCCGGACTTCTTAAAGCCTCATCTACCAAGAATCTCCTCTCCAGTGCTGTGAGGGGTCCAAACAGTGGTTCAGATTCACCCCAGAGCCTGAGAGAACTGTAAACATCACTCAAATCTGTGCTTCGAGACACACACCTACAGCCTGTGTGATCCGCCTGCAAGACCCAAGGTGTCAAGCAGAGGGGGGTCCCTGCATCAGGGAGGCCTTTAGCCCTCTCTGTGTAGAACATGAAAGTCATCCTGATGCCGTGAGGCTCCGCCATCCAGGTCTATTTGTAACTCAGGATTCTCCTGTTTCCTGAAGTGCCAGCACTGTTTCCCTACAGATGAACCAGTAAGGGTGGGTTTTTTTCTTTTCTTTTCTTTTCTTTAATTTAGTTTTGAGGGGTATAAAACTTTTTTGCCCAGCTTTGATGTTGTTATAAAAGACTCCTGGTCACCTTGTTATAGATTCACTCTTTTTAAAGCATTTTCTGAGTGTCTTTAATATCAACAGAGGACATCAGCCTCGGGGAGACTCAATGTGAGCTCAGCCAGCTTCTAAAGAAGCCAGTGGAAAGTATCAGAGCAGATCTGATCCCAGGGCAGATTATGTTTGCTTGGCTCCTTTAGTGATGGGATTCATAAAGAGTTCATGCATCTACATATTCGTATTAATTAAAAGTCTCCCAAAGTTACCTCTATGAGAGGCCAGACACTCAAAGAAACTGACTCTTAAAGCCTTCCTGTTTTGAAGGTATTTTTCAAGTGCTTTGAAGCTGAACATATTATGAGATTTCAGTCTACCTGTCCAGAGTGTGTAGCAGTGGGGACATCTTCTGGAGCTTCATAGAAATGGCCAAGGCTCACTGAAATCTCTCTAGAGAGCTTCAAGGTAGATTCTGTTAACTGTCTTCTCTTGCTCCCCTCAAAGCTAACCTCCCAAGGTGTCTCCACAAGGGCCAGGTCAGTGATGTCTTGTTTTCCTTAGATTACAAGAGAAAGCTCCAGATGACTCATTACAAGTTCCTTGTGTGGGGGATCGTGGTGTTTTTTGACATGGGAAGGCCTGTTTTGTGACTTGCCGAGCCAAGAGAGTGGCCTGGCCAGAAGCAAGCTAGGAACACCCACATCCATGGCTCAGGAGGGTTGCCAGGAAGGCTGTGAAGAGTGTGAACTTTGAGGTCAGTCTAGCACAGCTCAGCAAATTGTTCGCCTCTGTTTTGTCATTTGAAAAGTGATAGGGCTTGTGATATCCTGGTGTTAAGATCAAATTGGGCAGTGTTTATTAAGTAAGTACCTGGAGGGATGCTGGTGAACCGCACAGGCTGCGGTTACCAAATGCAGGCTCCCACTGGTACATGTACCTTCCTGATACCTTCTCCTCTCAGCCTTGAATGCACACTGGAATCGTGGCAGGAGCTTTCAAATTTACTTTTAGCCCAAAGTAAATCCAATCTCTCCTGTTATATCTTGGGCCTCAGTCTTTTAAGATCCCAAAGGATAGTCACTTGTGAGAGCCCCTCCTGAGTGGTTCTGTCTCTAAGACCTGAGAGGTTTGAGCTTCAGCTCCTCAGCTCTCACCACCTTCCCCCTGGCACACATGGCCAGGTAGAAGCACTAGGAGCACAGTGACGTCAGAGGGCTGAGGCAGGCTGCTTTCCCATAATGAAGGTGTCTTCCCCTCTTCATGTGGCACAGCTAGAATGAATGCTAGCAGGGAAGGTTTCAGCAGCTGCAGCTGCTTCTGCCATTTGCTTTCCAAGGTAGGAAGACCACAAATCCAGGCAGTAAGTGTGGGAGCTTAATATATATTAATAAATATATATTAAGTGTGGCTCTAGATGATATGCAAGCTGTTTACATCATGTTTTATAATGCAGCATCATTGGCCAGAGAAGCCAAGACCAGATTTTGGGTCTGAAGAAAATAGGCTCTACTTGATGGTGGGGGTGGGGAAGGCAACAACTTTTTGCAAAGATCTGTGCTTATAGCAACTGGAGAGATCACTGTGGTCGTTTTTATGCCGTCCAATGCAGTGCTTAGACAAAACAAGATTCTGGGTGTATGTGTGCAGTCTCCATGTGTGGTCATCTGTATGTATGTGCATGAGGAAGCCAGAGGACACCTGCAGACGCCTTCCTCTGTCACTATCTTCCTTACTTTTTGAGGCAGGTTCTATTAACCCATAGCTCACTGGTTCTGCTAGCCTAACTAGCCAGCTTGCTCTAGGGAATCCCACTTCTGCCTTCTAAGCACTGGGATTATAGTCAAGCATCCCTACCCCAGCCAGCATTCACATGGGTTCTGGAGATCTGCATTCTGGTCTTCATGTTTGCACAGCAAGCCTCTAACTGCTGAGCCATCTCCAGTCTCATGGGGCTTTCAGATAGAATTCCTTCTTCAATAAATGTTGAGTGAGTGTCGTCTTGAAACTTGATACAGCATCATGTGCTAGGGACAGTGGTAGTGGAGGCAGGCCTGGCTGCTGAAGCGGATCACAATACACCGTCCATGGAAACATGAATATGAGCCCACAGCATGGCCTCGGGGTCAAGGAATATGCCCCCAATGAAAACAGCGAAGCTAAGGCTTAAAAGTCACATCGATGTGGAGTTGCCTTGGGCAGAGGGAGAGCATGTTCCACAGGCTGACCATGAGAAAGATCCTTCTCGGTACCTGGAGAATTTCACTGAGAGCTGAGCAGATGAGGAGTATGGAGAATGGGAAGGCTCAGGGCTGGCAAGAGTAGAAGCCTGGCCATGGAGAGTTTGGTGAGAGCGCTGTGTGCTCAGTTACAGCCACTCCTTTGTCTCTGTCTCCGGCCCGCTGGCCTTGGAGCTGCTAGATGGCAGCATCTCTCCTCTCTGGAACCGTGCAGAGGCAGTGTGGGTTCCCTCCAGGATGAGGCCTGGACAGCTGTGTTGAGGAAAAAGCCTCAGGAGAAACTGTGAGGGAAGCCAGAGAGAATGGAGGGGAACCAGGAGCCAAGGTTGCAAACGTAACTCTGACCTCAGTCCCATCCCACAGGGAGCTCAGGAGAATGGATGAGTCTCCAGAGTTTGTCCCTCTCACAGCTGAGGAGGCTGGGCTCTTAGAGCCTCATACCCGGCAGCCAGTCCTCTGCCTATCTGTGAGCCCTTCCTACAGGAAGTCATAACCTCCTGAGAAATTCTCGGCATGTAAGGCAGTTTCTGTCAGGGCAGGGCAATGCTCCAGAGAAAAGATGCTCCCAGCACCCACAGTGTCTGGTGATGAGCACATCCTCCTAGCAGGGTGATGGAGACATGGGCCATCAGCATCTCCGGCATTCATTTGGAAAACACCATATGCTGATTGTCTTTGTCCAGCCAGATGAAGCCCATCTGCAGGCCTCTTGCATAAAGCCAGAGGCTGTTCTGACCCTCAGGAAGGGATACTTCCAGAACCCAAATGTACTGAATAAGCAAATAGGCAGTCACTGTGTCCACTGCGAAGCTAACCTGTTCCCACCACCTGGACCTCACTGCCCAGGCCTGAGTGTATGTGACCGTCACCTTCCAGTCTACAGATGCCCTGAGAACTCCAACATGCAGCTAAACACAAGCTTCTTCTTGGGATTTTGTTTTATTGTGGTACAGCTTGCCATGGACAGGGGGTGGGGGGGGACAGGAAATGAGAGAGGTGGACTTTGTTGTTGTTGTTGTTGTTGCTGCTGCTGCTGCTGCTGTGTAGAGCACAAGGTTTGTACTGATGCTTACCCAGTGTTCAAAATAAAATACAACGAGAGGGCCTCTTGAGCCTGACCTGGTGCTGCTCATCAGCATTCAGAAGATGCTGTCACAGCCCAAGGAGTGCCCTTTCCTGGTGTCTCCAGCGAATCTTCCAGAATAGGAGCAATATTGATTTTCTTTGATTGCTGCCCACTCTCTTTTAAAAATAATGGGATCTAATCCTGTGAGAGCCAGCAGAACAGGAAAGTAATAATCTATGCCTAAGAGGGAAATGACTCTGATCTATACCTGAAGGGAAAATGAATCTTTGGGGGGGGGGGGGGCAGCGGAACCAACGTTGGGTTTGAAGGGGGCAAGGTGGTAGAGTGTCAGGTTTTAACAAGTTAAAGCTTCTGTCCTGCCTGAGGTCTCATTGCATTAAACTTCTTGTTTGTTTCCAGAGGCCTCTTGCTTCCCAGTTGAGGTGTTGTTTTTCCCGGGTGTGCAGACACTCCACAACTCTGTGTTCTTCCTTGACAGACATCCCCACATGCTCTTTTTAATCTGGAAGACATCCCCGGGGAAGGGTGCCAAAGTTAGATGAGAGATTGCTATTATACACACAATGACCCAGCAGAGGGTCCCCCAGGCATCTGTGCTGACCTGGGGTGATTTAATAAGTACTCAGAATTGTCTTTGCTGTTTTTCACTGTCCCTCGCTGGTAAGACTCCGGTGTTAACCCCACATTAATTATCAGCTCTGTCCTGAGCTACCACGGTGACTTCCCACCCATGGTGGCTGCTCATCACTTGAAGCATCTGGGACAACTTAAAACCAAGTCCTGGGCCCTCCCGACCCACGACCTGAATCTGCCCAAGGATGGAACCAAGAGTCTTTATTGTATCAAGTTTCTCGGGAGATTTTCTTGTATCTCCTCAAACACCTCAAACAGAGAGAGGCTCTGCCAAGAAATCAGAGTCAACTAACGACATCTGATCTAGAACAAGCCCAGTGGAAGCTCAAGAAAGATAAGCCCATCCTAGGTGGAGATGCTGACTGAGTACAGCCCATTGCTCACCTGCTCTCCTTTAACTATCTGACCTGCCAGCCAGCTGGCTAGTCAAACCTCCACTGGGCTCTGTCTCTGTGTAATAGCCTTTGTGCTACAGGGCTGTGGAGACCCTGTCCCTCCCAGTGCTCATGGTTCTGTAGTGAGCCCAGCTACAGATGATGCCAGGTCTGGGTTTCATCAAGGGGAAGTAAATTGGTCCTCCATCATAAACAGCGGGCAAAACTGCTCAGAGCCTTTATTAGGCAGATAAATCGCATTGATTTTTTCCCCATGTTGAGTTTTGAAATGAATTAAGACAAGAATTCCATTTGTAGTCATCACATAAATACATTCCCTTAAAATAAGCCTACTAATGATAATATAGGAACTGGCACCACATACGCAGTGAATGGCTTAAATGAATGTGAATGCCAAGTGTGACTGTTCCTCACTGGCCTTTAATGTGGAACAAAGGAATTTATCCAAAAAGAATGAGTGACTCCTTTTTCCATGACTGTAACGAACACCTGAGCCAATCATAAAGCTAAAGGTTTATTTCAGCTCACAGCTGTTCAGGCTTTGGTCCATAAGTTGGTTTGTCTTATTTCCTTTGGGCCTGTGACAAAGCAATGCATCATGGTAGGAATATAAGGCACAGTAAAACCATTCACCATGTTGTGAGCCAGAGGGCGAAGAGCGGAAGAAGAAAGCGGTGTTATACTGTGTCCTTTAGTGCTATATCCCCAGGGACCTGAAGGCCTTGCCTCCCAAAACTTCCACCACCTGTGAATAGCACCAAGCTGCAGATCAAGCTTTCATGCATGAGCCTTTGAGGGGAACATACCAGACCCAAATCAAAGCAGAGAATAAGCATGTGTCCACATAAAGACCTATACACAAATGCTCATATCAACTTTATGAACAGAATCCAAAAGCTGGGAACAGCTTGGGTCCATCAAGAAGATAGAACAGTGTCCATACTGTGGAGAACTACTCAGTTTTTATATAGAACACTGTTCCATATAACAATACTAGCATTAAAATGTTTATGTTGAACCAAAGAAGTCAGAACCAGTCGGTACCGATGTCAGGCTCCATTTCTATGAAGGTGTGGGTGGGACTTATCCACTGTGCCATAAAGCACAAATCCACAAGGATGATACAGTCTGTCTATAAATATGGCAGTAGATGCTTGGGTATGCGTCTCTGCAAAATTTCACCAAATTTCATCATCTGATGGGTTAATTTGACAAGTAAATCACACCTCAATAAAATCAATCAATTGGGTAATACTGGGTAGGCAGAAATCAGAAGGTGGTAATGGGGTGCCTGAGGTTCAGGAAACAGCACTCTCGGCCTCATGAGAAGTGGACACCATCCTGAAACGTGAATGAGAAGCTGTGATGAGCTGGAGAGACTTTCCCTCTCCAGAGGAAAGAGAGGGCTCTGCCAGGAACTTCTGCTGACTTCAAATGGGACCTGGATGATTAAATTAGTGAGGTGGGCTGAAACTTACAGTAAGAATAGGGGAAGATGGGGAGGAGTCCAGAGCAAAGTCACATGTGCCCAGAAAGAAAGGAGGAGTGAGGGTGAGCCTACCACCTTGGCCCTGACCTTGGCAACAGCCAAAGACGTTTCTAACCTAATGAGTGAAGCCGGCGCATGTGGGCTCTGGTGCCAGCCAGTGCAGCCACCTAGCTTCCCCTGAGCCCCTTCACTCAGAACTTGAGTGACAGCAAAGCTCACCAATGGGTCCAGCATTGGGATGTGTCAAGCAAGGTGCTGAGGATTCAGTGTTGTAACAGATGGATCTTGCTTGTTCTTCTTCTCTTTTCAGGGTCCCAACAGGGAGTGCGTCACATACCCAACCCTAGTCCCAGCACTGCTATTTGCTTCTCTGGGAGCAGATCCTCATTCTTTCCTATGTAGGACTGGCTGTGCAGTTCGGGCAACGCACTGTACCTGGTGCCGATTAGAAACAAGTCCTAGGGGAGCTCACAGTCAGCCAGGAATGAGAAGGAAAATGGGAAGGGGAATCCCAGGAGTCTGAGTATGCTCAGGGGGGGAGATTCTGGATCCAGGCTGAGATGGGTGAACCCTGAATATCTGAGGATCGAGACTGCTGAAATTTGAAGAATGCAAGTCCAAGGGAGGACACAAGGCTGTCCTTCTAGATCTTTCTGGCGTAGGATACAGGAATGGCCTTAGGAAATCCAAGTCCAGGAGCTAACAATCTGTAATTTACAGCACCTCTTTGTCTTGGTAGGTTTGCACCATGTATGAGGTCCTACAGTGCCTTCTTGTCCCAGATGGAGTCCATCCCAGCAACCTCAGTCACCCCCAGCTCTCTAGCAGCCCCACCAATGGTAGAGTACACAGAGATGGACTTCAGCGATTCTATCAAGTAAGAAGGCAAAACCATGAGAGCATGACTCTAGCCGCATTCTTTTCTCTCACTGAGCTTTAATCCCTCAACCTCCATCCCTTGCCTGTCCGTTCAGCCGTACACTAGCCAACAGTTACATGAGGAGATTCTATGAGTTCAGCCCACCGCTGGCCCTGAGTTAGAGAACTGAGAACCATCTCTGCTCTCAGATGGAGGACAGAATTCTTAACCCTGGAGTACTGAGTCCTTCCTTCCCTTCACTCCCTCACAGAGCCAAGCTCTGCAAACAGGATGGGACTCAAGGTAGAAAGCAAAAAACAACATTATCCATCCATCAAACACCATGTCCTCACAATAAGATGCTCTGAGTAGTTAGGAAATTCAGCTAGGTACGGTGGTACATGCTTGTCATGCCAGTACTCAGGAGCCTGAGGCAGGAGGATTATGAGTTTGAGGCCAGCCTGGGCTACATAGTGATAAAACAAGTCTCAAAAACAAGGTCAAACATTATGTCCTTGAACATTGAGCACTGAGGATACGTCCAAATGGTCTGCCTGTGCTTCCCAGCATGCCTTGTAAGTTGGACACAAACTTGGTGCCCCAGAAAAGGGTGGCCACTGGGATGCCATGGCCCACTCTATACATGTGAAGGCAGAGGACAGCTGAGCACTGCCAGCTCACCTCTTAGAGAAAGTGTCACTTAAGCAGTACTCTACTTACTGTGGGATATGGCAGAGAGGAAGAGAAAAGTGGGGGTTGGGCACAGTTGCGGCTGGGCTGTTGGTGACAGCTGCCAACCCAGTGATTCTCTCATTTCCTTAAACTCCCCAGGACGATCCTTATGGACGATGAAACTGGACCTGAAGAAATCAAAAAGCCCACCACGTCCACTATGGCCTCAGAAGTACGATTCCTTTGCTCCTGGGCAGGGTTAGCAAGGGAAAGATCCTTCCCAAAGCAGAGAGGAGCCAGGAGCTGAGAACCAAGTGCAGCACTGGGAGGGAGCTGGCTTTAGGCTGGGGAGCTTTGTCCAGGTCATTTCTCCCCAGAGTGAGCACCTCAGGGAGAGGCCAGATACCTCAGGACACAGATTCCCGAAAAGTGAAAAACTGGTGATCTCCAGTCCCCTGGAAGCCATGTGTTCTTCCCACTCCCAGCATAAGGGCCGCTAACAGAGACGTAGCTTCCTGAGGACTAGTGTAGTATACACCAAGGCATGTTCACAGCCTGGGCTAGGGAAATGGCTCAGTGGCTGTTATGCAAACATGAGCATGTGAGTTCAGATCTCCAGCACCCGTGTGCAGGCTGTTCTCTGGGTTACACATCAGCTGTCCCAGCACTGGTGGTGGTGGTGGTGGTGGTGGTGGTGTGTGTATGTGTGTGTGTGTGTGTGTGTGTGTGTGTGTGTGTGTGTGTAGACAGGTAGGACTCCACAGTCTAGCTGAATGGCTGAGCTCTAGGGTCAGTGAGACACTCTGCCTCTAAAAGCTAAGGTAGAGAGTGATCAAGACGTAAACATTGACATTTAGCCTTCACATATGCATATACACATGTGTACAGGCACCTGCTCCCACATGTGTACACAATACATATGTACACACACACATGCACACTCCTATGCACACAAGCACCTGTAACACCCACACACCCACACCCACACCCACACTTATACAGTATGCATACCTTTAAATATTTCCTCTAGGATGATAGACTGAGAAAATCATTGGAAACACAGAGTTCTCCACTAGAAAGATACTTTTTCTTATACCTTAGAAATGGGGGGGAGAGGACATTGAAAAAATGCTAAATGAATTACTATATGTCCAAGCTAAGACTGAGTAGTGGCAAAAAGCAATTGGCATGAGCAGAGATTTTCATACATACAGGCAGTGGAGCAAATTGGTGTAGCCTCTTTGACATGTAACTTGGCAGGTGTATCAGTATTTGAAATGTATACTTCCTCTTCTAAATCATTCTCCAGATAGGCCTCTGTGTTTATACGAAGCCATAACTAGCCTTGTACATCACAGCTTTGTTTATAAGAGCATGAGCATTTTGGAAACAACAATTCTGCCAACAAGAGATTAACTGAATAAACCATATTACATCTGCACAAGGCAGTGCTATGGGATTCTGTTATAAAAAACGAATAGGTTCTTTACTAGTTTGGCATAACCTCTAAAGTATTAAATAAAAAGTGTTAGGTGAAAAAAAAAGGGCACATAGTGTGCTACCATTCCTGTCAAGGCAGAAGTATATAAAAACAACAACTAATAGTTACTTTTTAATATTATGTGTGTGTGTGTGTGTATATATATATATATATATTCATATATATATGAATTTTGCCTGCATGTGCAAATGTACACCATGTGTATGCAGTGCCCACAGAGGCCAGAAGAGGACATCCGCTTCTCTAGAACTGGACAAATGGCAGTCTGGCAGGTCTGGGAATAGAACCCAGATCCCTGTAAGAGCAGCCATTGCTCTCCTGGAGCCCTCATCTCTCCAGTCCCAACAGCTAGCACGTATTGAGCACCTAATATACTTTCTATACTTGTAAATGTTTTTTGCGTTGTCTCTGGTGGTGGGAACCACTATCCTTTCCCACTTCAGTAAGGGGATGCATGTGCCAAGCCGTCCAGCTGGCAGACTCAGCAGTCTTTAAAATGGTGGTGGTGGTGGTGGTGGTGGCGGCGGCGGCGGCGGCGGCAGCGGTGGTGTGTTTATGCATAGAATAGCTAAGAATCACCAGGGCGGAAGTTTTCTTTTTCCTGTTCTGTTCACCATTTTATCCCCAGTACCTGGAACTGCTCCATAGTATGTCTCCTGTAAGTATTCGTCAAGTAAAGACAGGAGAGTCAGGTAAGAACACTTCCTGCTCTTCCAGAGGACATGCTCAGCAGCACCCACATCTGGAGATTCACGACCACCTGTAACTCCAGCTGCAGAGCATCTGGTATCATCTTCCAGCCTCTGTGAACACTGCCACTCATGTGTGCATACCCACTCTCAAATGCACACACATACACATAAAAAATTAAATAAAATTTCAAAAGTTCATCAAATGAAGAAAATAACCAGATGGAATCTATCAAAAACAAAACAAAACAAAACAACAAAAAACAAACAAAAAACAAACAAACAAACAAAAAACCCAAACAGAGGTTACCTGTTTACAACTGCAGAGTAAGGACTATTGCTGGAAGTATTGTTTTTTAACCATATGCCCTTTTAAATATTTTAACTTTGTATCACAAATATGTGCCAGCTACTTTTAAGACTTTCAATGATGCTTATGAAGACTATTCTGCCACAGGCGATATAGACAGACATACATGCACAGGACAGAGATGCATATGCATACATGTGTATTATAAACTATTAATTGATTGTAATTTCTTTTCCTAGATCTTTGTTTCCCTGCCTTTTCATTTCACACATCTGTCTTCTGAATATCCATCAGTGTCCATCTCCAGAGACGCTTGTCATGGAAAATTCGTGCAGTACAGAAATATCAGAACAAAACTCCTTTGAAGCCTGCCATTCATAAGAAAACATTACTGAAATTCTTAGTAGTTTCCCAGATACCGGTTTTACACAACCAGACCTCAGAATGAGTTTACACCCACTCATGCCTTCAGAGTACGACTCACATGAGGCCTCTGTAATCTCACATGAATGAAACATACCTTTTCTCTCAAGGACATGTTGTGTGCATTGTTTCTGGTCCACAAATGCATGTTGAGTCATCTTTTGTGGATAGAGGTGCCATGCACACGCTATTTAAAGTGTGTTGTTTTGATGAGCAGACAGCTTGCTCTCAGAACTCCCTTGTTAAAATTATTCTGCCATAAATATCCATATATGTGTATTTTGAGCACTGTCCAAGTGTCATCGTAGGAAAAAAAAATGTCCAGGTTTTTAAAACGTATTTTCAATGACATATTTTTGTGTTAGGGAGGGCATATGCATATGTCTGCAGTACCCATGGTGGCCAGAAGAGGGAGCCAGATCCACTCGAGCTGGAGTTACAGGCGCCTCTGAGCCACTTAGCATGGGTGCTGGGGACCAAACTAGCGTCCTTTGCAACAGTAGTACCTGCTCTTAGCCACTGAGCCATCTCTCCATCCCCTACACACCCCATTCTTACCATCATAGTTGCTGTATTTCCTTTTCTTGCCAGGAAGGAGAGGTGTGAATTAATGATGAGCCGTGGCATGTGCTCACTAGCTTTTCTTCCCTCTTTTATTTCCAGGCAATAAAATACAGCTCCGCAGGAACAGAAAGAAGCCAGAGCCAGCCGGACTACCCAGAATGCCTGTGGACCTATGAACAGGATGAGATGCTCTCTATTGGGATAGAAGAAGTAAGTGATAACCCCGAGGTCCTCAATCACCCAGCACTGACGCTTCCAAGCACCTTCCCCTTATTGGAAGCTGACATCTACCCAGAGTGGTCCTACTGTCACCTTCACTCGTGCTTAAGAGTCGAAAGTCAAGAGTGAGTCTGCCCACTGACAGAGTTTAACTCACCCACCTCAGACCCGTCGTCCTGACAGCCTTTCCCGTGTGGGATGCCTTTCTCTGCAGGTGTTTGACATTTTGCCCCTCTATGGAGTTCTGCTGCCGTATAGCAGCCATCAGATATCGTTTACCTTCTATGGACACTGTGACATCATTGCCCGGGCCAAAGCTCTGTGTGAAGTGGAAGGAGGGCCCACCTACGAAATAATACTGAAGGGGGAGGCGTCCCTGGTCAAGTACTCCTTTGACACGAAGGACATTAACTATGGATTGCAGGTACCACAGGCATCAGGTGGGGTCTTCTGGGTTTGCCTTCTACATGGCTGTGGTCCTCATGACTCTGGCCCTTCATCTGTATTCAGCTTCCCTGCCCCAGACTCCCTGTTTGCAGTCTTTTTCTTCACTTGCTCTTCTCGTTGATGCCTCCACCAGTTAAGCATCAGAAGATGCTCACTCTCCGGTTCTGTCGAGCTCACTAGCACTAGCTTCTCACACAGCATTCACAGGCTCCAAGGCATCCTTGCTGCCCTCTCCCCACACACCCCACATACCCACAGCATGCAGCATTTCCAAGTTACCCACCTCAGTCCCACTCAGCATCACTCCAGTCCCACCACAAGCCCTACCTAAATTTTTGTTTCAATGTTTTTGGTTTTGATTTTTAAAGACAGGGTGTCATGCAGCCCTAGCTTACCTCAAACCCACTGATGTAGCCAAGGGATGACCTCAAACTCCTGATCCTTCCCACCTACACCTCCCAAGTGCTAGGATTACATGCATGCACAATGACACCTGGCTGCCATGCCTACATATTATAGCACTCTGCCCGTACTGGAGTACGTAAAGGACTCAGGTCTGATTCAGGGGGCCCAGCATTTGGCCTGGGGGTTCTGGGAGTTTCAGCTCCCCGCCATGTGATGTCAATACCTCTGGTCTGCAGACACATACCAAGCAAGGGATCGCATCACTACTAACCCGTGTAGACACTGTTGTCAGATAGGTTTTCCTGAAGGTGTATCTTCATGACATCATTCCCTGGGCAGTTCATCCCAGCAGGGCAGGATTGAGAAAAAAGCACATTTCTCTTTTGGTTTGTTCTGTCTTTTTGTTTTGGTTTGGTTTTTCTGTTTGTTTGTTTGTTTTCTTATCCTGTCTGGATTCCTACTGTTACCTTAGGAGCATCGCCTCACCTCTCCAAGTCTCAGCATCTCTCATCTATAAGATGGGACTGGCAGCAATGCCATCCCACTGGTCAGTGCTTTGCCCTGGTCACGGTAGACAGTCACCAAGAGTTCCCTTCTCTCTCACCAATTAGGTCGCTTACTGAGGATGTCCTAAGCCTTTTTTTTTAATCTTAGAGTCTTTTTTAAGAATGGGTTTATTCTCAGAGAATTTCACACAGTATATTTTAACTTTATTCGCCCCTCCCCCAACTGCTCTCCGATCCTCCCCCAGCCTCCTACCCACCTTGTTCAATCTGGCTCTGGCGTTCGTGCTCCCTCCCCATTAAGCCCTGTCTGTTTCTGCTGACTATTCCTGAGTGCTGGCTCAGTGTAGCAGGTGTCACACCATTAAAGAGACCAGGTCACTCTCCAGCAGCAAACTAATACCAATAGCTCCTGGCTAGGACTGGGACTCTGTGCTCCCTCCCCCCTCCCTCCATGCAGCTGCCCTGCTGGGTCTGGAAAACACTGTTTACCCACTACATCTGGCTCTTATGCCACCCTTATGCCCCCCTCTTCCACATAGATCCCTGAGCCTTGAGAGGAAAGGTGTGATGTAGGCATCTCATTTGAATGGAGCACTCTGAAGTCTCTATTCTCTACACATTGATCAGTTGTGGGTCTCTGTGCTATTGCTGTCTACTACAAAAAGAAGGCTCGCTCATGAGGGTTGGGAGATGCATTAATAAATGGTATTAAGTTATTAGAAGGCATACAGTGACTTCTATTAGTATGTCACTTTAGCAGAATTAGTGAAGTACTAGGATTTCCCCTGGGGACCATGACTTATGTAGCCACAGGTTCTTGGCCTCAGTGGCAGGTGTACATCCCATCTTATGGGATGGATCATACAGCCAATCAAGAGGCAGTTTGTTATGCCCATAACATTCATGTCCCCGTTGTGCCAGGCAGGTCCTTGTAGTTCATGGGATTCGCAGCTAGGTGAGACTGAAGGTCACTTTCCTCCCCAGTAGCTCTCATGGCAACTTCCAGCAGCTTGAAAGCTAGACTAGCCAGCAGGGATGCGACTCCCAGTAGAGCACCAGCTGGCTCTTGTCATGTTCTATGACTCGAATGTGTGGTATCTTTGGCAATACCGTCTTACCGTCAAGCCCTGGAAAGTGACCTATAATATTGGCAATAGCCTGTAACATTTGGGGGGGGGTGTCTGTGGGATCCCCATTGGTAAGCCCTCCTCTTTTGTGGTTTTGTTTTGGGTTTGGAGTTTTTTGAAATGGGTTCTCTCTGTATAACCCTGGAACTCATCATGTAGACCAGGCTAGCCTCAAACTCAAACCTACCTGCCTCTGATGCCTGATTGCTGGGATTAAAGGAATGTACCACCACACTCAGCTGTTAAGCCCTTCTTTTAACTGATGCCCCCTACACAGACATGGAGTTGACCATGATCCCCATTATAAGATATCCTTTTAGTTGTGGCCAAGCGGGTTCACACACTGACTCTCGTGCCCCCCGGCCCTGTCGGCCTCCACACTTTCTCACGCACTATTCTTATGTCCGCTCTGCCACCCCTCAGACCTGTTCGTCCACTCAGTCACAGCTCAGCTCCTTCCCAAAGCTTACCTTCTCGCCGCCTTCAGCTGATTCTTTGTCTACTTCTTTCTGCTTTGATTGTGTGCTGTGTACTCAGAGACAGGACTTCTTAGCAGTTTTTGCCTCATTTGATTGCTGGTACATAGCAAGTAGGAATTGTTGAAGTGTGTGTGCAGATTGAAGACTGCACCTGCATTCAGGGTCACCCAGCACTGACTGCTGTGTGTGCAGATATGTGTGCAGATTGAAGACTGCA
>JADRCH010000090.1:681038-694787 GCA_019843965.1 Rhynchomys soricoides
TGCACCTGCATTCAGAGTCACCCGCACTGACTGCTGTGTGTGCAGATTGAAGACTGTACCTGCATTCAGAGTCACCCGCACTGACTGCTGTGTGTGCAGATTGAAGACTGCACCTGCATTCAGGGTCACCCGCACTGACTGCCCCGCACTGACTGCCCCGCACTGACTGCTGCCTTCTTTGCCATCTTATCCCAAATAGAATTTACTTTTCTTCTTTACATCCAGGGTCTTCTGATAAACGGGCTTCGATTCATCTCTATAGCTATGCCACCCTATACGGACCTGACCCTCCCTAAGACAGCTAGTTTTGCCCTAGTTTGTCCTTGGAACCCCTAAAGTAGGCCTCAGTTTGGGGATGTTAAGCCTACCCTATGAGCTCATGAAGTGTGCTAGCAAATCTCAACTGGCATGTTATGCCTATGGCTCCTGGTATCCGTGGGAAAATTAATTCTAGAACATTCTAAATTTAAATATTGTGTTTTTAATAGGATCTAATCAGAAGCAAATCCTCTTATTTTAGAAAATTTAGATTCTCCAGGGAGCCTCCTTTTACATTGCTTGGGTGTGGATTGACCAGTATCTTATGGGATGTCGGAGGACTTTGGGGGGGGGGTACATTTGTTGATCCCCTTTGTCAGGCTGATAGCAGAACCCCACAGACAGGTAACGGTCCTTCTTCTCATCCTCTCTCCAGCTGTTCGACCATATCACAGAACGTGAAATCACACTGAAAAACATTGGGAAAGTTGGCTTTGAGTTCAAAGTTCTGACTAACTACCAGACTTCACCAAGGAACCTTCTTCCTGGAGTGCCGCTTATCCTGCCTCTGTCGGTGAGTCAGAACTGGGAGGGCTCACTAAAAACAGACAAGCCACACCCAGGGCAGGGAACGTCACTGCCAGTACTACAGGTGGGACTCAGATATGATGGCACATACCTATGATCCCAGAGCATTCAGGAGGGTGAAGCAGAAGGATCAGGGAAACCTGATCCTTTGCTACCTGGCAAGTTTGAGACCATTCTGGGTGATGTGAGCCTATGTCGGTAGATGGACTGATGGGTGGGTGGATAGATTGACAGACAGATAGATAAACTTAGGAACACTCTGTCATTAAACATTTACCAAGTTCTCCATTACCTAGTTCTAGATACAACAGACACAGGATGAACCAGTTAGATACGTACAACTTAAGGATGACAACGAATTTAATTTGAGCCACGTGTGCTAGTACACTTTCAAACCCCAGCACTCGGGAGGCATAGGAAATAGGACCTTACATTCAAGGCCACCCTGTGTGTATAATGAGATACTATCTCTAAAGAGAAGCAGGGGTGGGGGGGTCCCACTGGTACATCAGATTTCCTTGAAGTTCCTCAGGGCTTCCCTCATACCAGCTACACACGCAGAGCGACTTTTCGTTAGCTTGTATGAAAATACCTGCAGCCAGGCAAGAGCCACTCTGGTTTTAGAAGCAAGTGGGGAAGTTGCTTCCTGTTGAGCTGGCAGTCCTTAAAAACTTTTGTTGAATTTTTCTCTTTATGAGGATGACACATGCTTGTTATAAAAAGTCAGAAAATTTAAAAGGGGATATAATTACTGTATAATCATAATCACTCATAATCTTTACTCAAGATTTACTTGTGTGTGTGTTTGTGCGCGCGCCCTCGCGTGCCCAAGAAGGGCAGGGTGGGGACGTCAGATCCCTCCAACCCGAGTCACAGGCAGTCATGAGGAAGCTCACTCAGGTCCTCTGTAAGAGTGGCAAGGGCCTTTGACCACTGTGCCATCTCTGAAGCCCCTGTTCACCCTTATCATCCAGAGACAAGGGAGCTTGCTCTCCCTGACATGCCCATCCCTGTAGTCCTTGGCCTGTGCATCCAGACCTTAACTCTAAGCTATTACCATTGCTGCATCTCTTAAACCCAAGCCAGTATCTGTTAAACCAATTCCCCTTCGATCTTCTTCCTGATTTGTCTTAACTGGTCTTCGAATTTTCCGCTATGTCTTCTTTTCCTAAGTTCATGAATTAAACACTGACTTTCCTGTCTTAAAGAATAGTGAAGAATGTAACTCTGTTTATTCAATGAGTATATCCACACCATTAGCCTCGCCTCATAAATTTTCAGAATAAAAAAAAAATGCAGAAATTACCACATGGTGAGGGCACATACCTTTAATCCTAGCACTCAGAAGGCAGGTGGATCTCTGTGAGTTCGAGGACAGCCTGGTCTACATAGCAAATTCCAGAACATCCAGAACTACACAAAGAAACTCTGTCTCAAAAACACAAACAACAACAACAATAAAAAAAAAAAAGTGCAGAAATCAGGCTGGAGAGATGGTTCAGTAGTTAAGAGCACTTGTTACTCTGATTCCCAGCCCCCACATGGCAGCTTCTTACTGTCCATAACTCCAGTTCCAGGGAATCTGATGCCTTGCTTTGGCCTCCACAGGCACTGGGCACACGCATAAACTATACTTTTTGCACAGATGAGGCAAGGTAAGGAAGCCCAATCAGGGAAATGGCAAGAACCTTCCAGAACTTTGGCTCCTAGACATTAACCAAGAGTCAGCCTTGCAATAGGACTTCCTGGGATCCAGGGCCTTGAAGCTGCCATGCTGCCCCCCTTTTTAGCTCGGACTCCTCCTTATGTCTGAATGGATTTTTGTCTGTATGATTTTCCTACCCTGTATGCCAACTATCCTATTATGAAGCCAAATTCTTATCATGAAAACAAATGTTTCCAGAATGCAGAATTGCCCATGCATATTTAGTGTATGACAAAATAAGGACATTTGCCCAGCATGAGTCTCATGACTGCATGAGAACTGTTTTTACTGGGAAAATACATTGCTAAGCAATGGAGGTAGATGCTGAGGCTCCCCTCACCCTGGTCACTAAGCACAGGAAGAATGGCTCTGTGGGGAAACAGGAGAATATCATAGACTGCCCAGTGGAGGAGTGAGGAGAAGGACGGAGAAGGAAGGTGAGGATAACCCCCCCCTTCAAAAGCATGGCGCCCTTTGTAGCTGGACTGGGCATTGTGGGCACACATGGGGGGAGGCAAGCATGGTGGTGCACACTTGTAATCCCAACTCTGGGGAATGGAGACAGGCAGATCCCTAGGGCTCCCTGGCCAGCCAACTTAGCCTACTTCATGAGTTCCAGGCCAATGAGAGATCATGCCCCAAAAACCAACATGCATCCTGTGAGGAATGACACCCAAGGTTGCTCTCTTACAGACAGAGAGAGAGAGAGAGAGAGAGAGAGAGAGAGAGAGAGAATTATAAAGAGCTCAAGCAGAAGGAATCCTAAGCACTTCTGTAGCTAGAATGTGGCCAGTAGGACTTTCCTGTGTGAGGCTCTGGCCACCTTTGTAACCATCAGTGCTGTAATTTATAGCCATGTGATGCTCACACCCACTTTCTGACTGCTAACCTACTGGTTTGTTTTCACCTCGTCCACCATCCTAATGCTTCAGTAACTGTTTTATGTGCACAGAATGAATCTGTGAAGCAAGTGTTGAACTCTAGAAGCACAATAATTGTGAACTATCGTTGTTAAGCCTGGATCGTGGCTAATATATTTGTACGGATCTGTGGTTTGGGATGTATGCAGCCAACTATATAAAATTCTCTCCTGGATTGTTTGCTTTCTCCCAAGCTTTATCCTAAAACAGCACATTGGGGCTAGAGAGGTGGCTCGGGGGTTAAGAGAACTGGCTGCTCTTCCATAGTATCTAGTTTCGAGTGCCAGCATTCGAGTGGTGGCTCACAACTATCCGTAACTCCTGCCCCAAGGAATCCAATGCCTCTGCTGGCCTCCACCAGTACCAGGCATGCATGCACTGCACATAAAATAATTTAAATGGTACAATTGGAGGTAATCCATGGCAGCTTGCTTTTTTTACCCAGCATTATGATTTGTAAGATCCATCCATATTGCAACTTAACACCAGTTCATTCATCTTCACTACTGAATAATGTTCCTTTTCTAGCCACATTAAAAGCAATTTCCCATCTTCCACTGAGACCACATTTGCTTGTAGAAGGTGAGTGAGGCAGTAGTTTCTCTTTAGAAACAGTTCTGCTGTGACTTTCCCCTTACATATTCCAGCAGTAGATATTTCCTGGGGACTTCTGCCAAGAGTTGCCAGGTCATAGGCTATGTTACGGTCTGCTTTATGTGATGACATAAAATGTTTGGTTCATTTCTTTGTGTTTGGTTTAGTCTTTTCAGACTAAAGGTCTCTCTAGGTGGCCCAGGATGGCCTTGAACATAAAATACTCCTATCTCCACTGAGTGCTGGGATCCTATTCCTATGTCACCATATCTGACCTCCACAGTTTCCCTGTCTGCTCATTGATCTTAAAGTCCCACCAGAAGTATATAAGCATTTCCTGTGAGGCAGGTTCTCACCAAAACTCAGTCAATTTTACCAGCCTTGTGGTTAAGAAGGAAAGTTTTCATGTCTTCTTAATCTACATTTCCTTCGTGACTTACAAAGGTGGGTACTTTCCCTGTTTTAACCCTGAACCAAAAGAATCCCGCAGGTGGTATCACCAAACCTGCTTTCAAATTATACTATAGAGTCAGGGGATAAAAGCAAGATGGCACTGGAACAAAAAAAAAAGGACAAACACAGATCGGCAGAATTGACAGCCAAGGTATAAACCCATGCAAATATAGTTACACAAAGACACACATGAGAAGAAAGATAGTACCTTCAACAACGGGTGTGAGGAAAGCTGGGTTTCAATAGGCAGAAAAATAAAACCAGATCCTTACCTCTCACCCTTCACAAAATTCAACCTTCAATGAATCAAAGACCTCAATATACGACTTGCTAGCTGGCAGGGTGCGGTGGTGTACACTTTTGATCCCAGCACTGGGAGACAAGAGGTGGGCAGATCTCTGTGAGTTCAAGGCCATCCTGGTACTGCCAAATTGCTAAAGGAGAAAGCACTTTTCAACTCATAGGTACAGGTCAGAGCTTTCTGACTAAGACCTCAGTAGCCCAGGAAATAAGAGCATCAGTGGACAAATCGGCTTTCTGAAACTTAGAGCTTCTGTACATAGAAAGAAATTGTGAAGTAATTTGGATGGTCAGCCCACAGAGTGGGAAGACATCTCTACTAGTGATTCATTCCCATAGAGGACTAGGATATAGAATATACAAAGAACTAAAAAACTAGACATTAAGAAAGGAAAGGGCTACTTAAAAAATGTTTTATTTGTTTCTCAAATTCCTCCTTCAGGCAGTGCCCACCCCTAAGCTACCAGTGCCCGCCCCTAGGCTACCAGTGCCCGCCCCTAGTCTACCAGGGCCCGCCCCTAGTCTACCAGTGCCCGCCCCTAGTCTACCAGGGCCCGCCCCTAGTCTACCAGGACCCGCCCCTAAGCTACCAGTGCCCGCCCCTAGTCTACCAGTGCCCACCCCTAAGCTACCAGTGCCCGCCCCTAGTCTACCAGTGCCTGCCTCTAAGCTCCCTGCTTCCCTGGAGTTTTCTTGTTTCTCTTACATGACATGTCTAACCGCCCATCAGAAGCATAAGCCCAGGGCACACCATCACTCTCTCTCTCTCTGGTCTCTCTATCTTGTAGGGTTTTATCCAGTCGAATAAGGAGCAGGTGTTGAAAGTTTACTACTTGCCAGGAATACCTGAGGTCTTTCAAAGAAACTTCCAGATACAGATCGCCCACCTGGTCCCAGAAAATATCACTCTGTACGGAGAGGGCATCTTTCCACGAATCAGCCTTGACCTACACAGGAACCTCCGAGGTACCTCCATCCACTGCAATAGCTTACCCTCCCCCACTGCAATAGCTTACCCCCCCCCCACTGCAATAACTTACCCATCTATCTCGGGGGGGGGGGACCAAAAACGTTCAGTGTTTTCTTCGCTGTGCATCTTTGAAGATCAGTGGCTGCTCACTTTGTTGAGTCATTTTGTTTGTCTGAAAAATCTTCTCTAGTAGTCTTCTGTGTTGTGCCTCAGTTGCCAGGGGTGGGGGGAAAAGTTAGATTTGACTCAAACTATGGCCATTGCAAACTGACACTCCTGGCCAATTTTGCCATCAATTAACTCCCACCAACACCAGTGACGTTCGGGCCAAGGGTGTATTCCTTCAGCCAAAGTGTCTCTCCCAGTCTCCTGTCCCAAAAACACATTTGGCATCTTCGTGATGGAGCTGGAGTCTGGTGTATTGTCAGGTGTAGAAATCTCAAAATAATAACTTTCTCAGGCAAGCAGCCATAGCCTTTAGACCTTTACATGCCTCAAGGCTGAAATTAGATATTATTAGCTATTTGCCTGCGTGCCTAGTCCCATATGATCCCCAGAGCCATCTTCCTGTGCCAGGCTGGTAATTCTGCCTTGGTAGGTCCCGATACTTGGCTTAGAGGCTCTTTTAGCTGGCTCTTCCTGACCCAGGGCAGGACCAAAGGTCAATGGAAACTGCTTGCTCTTCCTGGCCTCTTCTTTGCATTTCTTAGATCTGCTTTCCCTACAGAGTTTCAGACAAAAACCCCCTTCCCAGCCAGCCCTTCTCCTCCTCCAAAAGTCACGAACTCACCCACTGAGGATCACCCATTAAATTAAAACTATCAGCCCCCTGGAAGCAAGATACGTTTCATTTTATATTGTATTTCATATAACTTAAATGTTAATAAAGCTAAGACCACACTGTACCCTAGTCAAACGAGGGTAAACAAACTCCACACATGCCTTCAGTCCTCGGGATCTGCTCAAGACTGACTTCAGGCCCTCGGCTGCGGAAATCCACACATGTGCAAGTCCCACACATAAATGTCACAGTATTTGCAAGGAACCTACACACATCCTCCCATGTACCTCAGCCCACCGCCTCTAGGCTTGGCGCCCAGTACAATAGAAATGGTGTATGAACAGTGATTGTACTCAATTGGCAGGACATAATAACAAGAAAATGTCTGTACAGCTTCAGTACAGATGCACAGTTTTCACCCATAAGTGTTTGAATTTGTAGATCCTGAACCAACTGGTACAGAGAGCCAGCTGTGAGGGTCAGGAAGGAGACCTTTGCCTCACAGTTAAAAACTGGGATCCCCATTAGCATCATAAAATGGAGGGTGTGGTTACCAGGAAGGTTTTTCAGTTACTCAGATCTGAACATCATTTGGTCTTAAGCACTGGTGTGGACTCCGTTCAGCATTTCTCGTTTTCTCAAAGTAGGCTTTTTAATTCTTTACCCACCTTTACCTTCAAAGCATTTGAATTTGCAGTGACTTTTGGCCAATCCAAGCTTCTGAGATCCCCCTGCCTTCTGCCTTCATTAAGGGTATTATGACTCACTTGACTTAAAGTAACTTGAGGCCAACATACCCTTTATGTTAACTGGGAGGTACTTGGCTTGTGAAAAGCCACTGAAAGAGTGACCAGCTATCTCAGTTCGTTCAGCATTGAAGGGGACTGTCAGGTGTAGAAGGTTTAGAATTGAGAACTCAGCAGAGTTCTAATTTGTAGATCCTGAACCTGCAGGGATCCGGATTTTCAACCATGAGGCAAAGATCTCCTTCCGGACCCTCACAGCTGGCTCTGATACCTCCAGGTTCCTGCAGGAGCCTGTTAGTGCCTTGTGCTCTTTAGGACCTGCTTGTAGCTCATATGCTGTGTCATTGAACTCAGTGAGGTTCCAGGTACTAAATTCAACTCACTCACAAATTACCTGTTCCTCCAAAGTGGAAAAAATATTGTAGATGGAGTGTCAAAATGTTCGCTCTGCCCCTCACTTCCCCCTGAGCTGAGAGTCTAAGTTTGAGGCCGAGCATGTCTCTGTGTCTGACCAGGTTGCTTCTCTCCCCTCCACCCTCCACAGGCAATGAAAAGTATGAACACTTCTTGGAACAAGCCAAGAAAAACATAGAAAATGAGTACAGTAAATATGAGAATGTCGATCACTATGAGGTGATTACTGAGGAACTCCCCGAGGAGGAGACCGCAGAGGTGAGAGTAGCTCCACCTTGCAATGTGAGGAAAAGAACACATACAAGGCAGGGCAGGGCGGAGTTGGTGGGAGGGGTGGGGTGGGGCGGGGCGGGGCGGGGCGGTGACATGAGATATCCCAGAAACAGAGTGGAGAAAGATGGCAGCCAAGGCAGAAGAGGGGCTTGGAAAGAAAGACAAGATGAACCCAGAGGTGAGCAGCTATCTGGAGAACCCGTTAGGAGTTTGGGACTTTTCCTAAGCGCGAGAGGGAGACACTAAAATGTTCTAACCGGAAGTGCTGCAGCATAATTGAGTTTGCATCTCTGAAAGATCCCTGTAACTTGCGGAGCTACGAGGGAACGGGACTTAATGGAACCAGAGCAGATATAAGGACATAAAGGCTTTTTAAGGCTCTCGGGATGATTCTAGGCAAAAGGTAGTAGTGATTATGACACCCCATGGAAGAGAGGGCTGAGTGGGGACAAGGAATATTCCAGACCTGGAATGGTCAGGATCGATTAGATATGGAATGAGGTAGGGACATTTCCCTTATATGTATCATAAAGAAGGGTGGATTGGGTGAGGAAACTCGGGAGGAAAAATAAGTTTTTGTGGGAAAGGGAGGAGGGGAGGTGAATCAAGATGGTTCATTACTAAACATAAAATTGCTTTCTTTTCATTTTTTGTTTTTGACACATTTACAATGTATCTTAGACACCTATGCATCTCCCCACCCACTCCTTCCAGCTCCCCCATCTCCCATCTGCCTCCCGACTTCATGAACCCCCTCTTTTTTTTTTAACCAACCAAGTCCAATTAGAGTGACCTGTATGTTTATATGTATGACATCATCTACTGGGGCATGAACAGCCCACCAAGATCCACCTCTTCCCAGGTAAAGTCTCCCTCCATTGGCAGTCATCAACCACCATTAGCTGCTCAACGAGGGGTGAGGCATTGGGATTCCCCCCCCCCCAACTCAATGCTGGAATTTTTAATTGGCTTGATCTAGTGTGCTGGTAACCACAGAACTTATGCATGTGTGTAGTATCTATGTTGTGTCCAGAAGCCAGCCCTTCATGGCACTCCTTCCCATCCTCTGATCTCACATTCTTTCAACCCACTCTTCCAGGATGTCCCCTGAGCCTTTGTGAGGGAAGGAAGTAACATTGTTGCCCCAGCCAGAGCGGAACACTCAGAAACACTTATTCTCAGCATTGAGAACTCTCATGAATCTGCTTTAAACACCGCCCTCCACAATAGGAAACCGTCTCTATCTGTAACACTTGCTGCAGGGGATGCAGTGCCTCTGGCCACTGTGGACCTCTGGGCTCAAGTATGTAACCCCAGACACACATCTTCACATAAGGGAAACTTTGAAGAAGAAACTGAGGGTAGAACATCCTAACTTTGTGTCCTTACGTAGGACTATAAAAATAGCCATTGAAGCTGAAATCATGCAGAGAAAACACACAGTAGGTCTACAAATTTTTGTCAAACCATTTTTACTTTTAAAACATTTATTATATATTTATTTGCCAGGGGAGTGTGCATACGTCACAGAGCCACAGACAGTAAGAGGACAGCTCTTGCGAGTTAGTTCTTCCTTCCATGTAAGGAATGAACCCAGGCCATCACACTTGGCAGCAAATGCCTCTTTACCTGCTGAGCCATCTTGCCAGCACATTTTAAAACTGTATTGTTTGGGATGAGAGAGATGGGTGAGCATGTGTGCTCACTTGTAGCTCTCTCAGAAGATCCAAGTTCAGTCCTCAGCATCCACACAGTGGCTCACAACTGTCCCTAACTCCAGTTCCAGGGCATCTGTGGCTCTCTTCTGAACTACATAGGCACCAGGCACATATACAGTACACATACATATATGTAGGCAAAACACTCATATACATGAAACAAACAAATCTAAAAAAATTTTTAAAATAAACTTCCTCAATTATAAGTGTATGAGAACTTATTTATTAACCCTTACTTAGTACACATTTAAAACTTGGAAAGCATAAAGAATCAGTTCACCCTTGGGTGAAAAAAAATCTCACCAACAATGAGCAAAGAGAATACATGTTGAAGAACAGTCTTTTGAATTGCTCGCTCTCTCTCTCTCTCTCTCTCTCTCTCTCTCTCTTCAGATAAGTGCTCATCTTCAGATGGAAGTAGAGCGACTTATAGTCCAAGACTATGCCCTGGAGCACCAGAGAGGCATCTCCTCCACAGAGGACACCTACTTCAGCCATCGGAGTTGCCGCAAACTAGCCAAGTGAGAGACCCCTTGCATTTGTGTTGCCTTTGTTTCAGAGTGTGTTGAAGCAAACAGCTCTTTGTGTCTCCTGAGATACTGATTGATCACCTGGGACTAGAAGCCGCACACTTCATATTAGCTGTCATTCCCTAGCATCAAACCAATCAGGCAATTCTGGCTCTTAAAGCCAGACTACCACATCCAGTAGACAGGCCCCATCTCAGCTCCCTGGGACCCCATACTGAACATGTGGCTGGATAATGACCAAAACACACAAGTGGACTTGGGAAGGATGCATGGAGTTTCTAGTCTTTACCTAGTGGTCCTTAGCTGTTCTCCACCACAAAAAAAAAAAAAAAAAAATAAGTTGCACACAGGAGAGAACATACACTCGACTCTCTCCCTTTGGGAAAAGTGGCCTTCTGGGCTTGACAGTGACCAGTGACTGGGACATCCCCCTGACTGTTTCAGAGTCCAGCTGCCAGAGTACATCCTGGACTTTGGCTACATTGTGCTTGGTGACGTCCGAACCCACATCATCAAGATCACCAACACCAGTCACTTTCCCGTGTCCTTCCATGCCGAAAAGCATGTACTTCATGAAACAGGTACCAGGAGCCACCTGCATGTCCCATCCTTCCAGGGCCTGAGGCACGTGCACACTCCCCTGACATTTCTGCTGCTTCTGTGCTCAGCTATAGGAGTTTCTGAGCTATTCTGCAATACTTTGGTCAGACTGTGGCAGAGGGCAAAGGACAGCTTCTATGTGCTGTTTTCCTTGCTCTTGAAAAACAGTTTTTTCTTTTGTCCTGGTCCAGGCTTCAGCACTGAGCTAGACCGTGTGAAGAATTTACCTTACTGTGAGACAGAAACATTCGAAGTGAGATGTGACCCTCAAGGGGCTAATCTTGCTGTGGGGAATAAAGAAGTCGTTCTGCCCATCAAGGTACAGTGCACCCCTGGACCTACAATGGCCGTCCACCTTCCCAATCAGGCCTGTTGAGATCCCCAAGGTGATGTAGTATTGGGGATCAAAAGCCGGGCTCTGAGCCTCCTAGGCAAGATCTCTATCACTGAGCTCCAGCTCCAGCTCCAGCTCCAGCTCCAGCTCCAGCCTGAGACACACTGTTTTATTGTGGTTTTTCCCTAACTCCAAGCCACAAGGTAACGGTCATTTTCTGTCTGTTGCAGGTGTTTGGAGGGCCAACCATTCACCTCTGCCTCCAAGCCACTGTGATTATTCCAAGTATGACCCTGTCCTGCAACAAAATAGAATTTGCTACAATTCAGTGTGGGCAGTGCATGGTGGAAACCATTCAGCTTTCCAACCACCTCCAAGTCCCTTGTGAATGGTTTGTCCACACCCCAAAGTCTATTAACAAGGTGAATTGTGTTCCTCTTTTCTCCATATCTACTTTAGCCAGAGTTGGGACCCTAGGCCTTTCCTCCCATTGTTTTAACTTCCTGTTGAAAGACTCTCAGTGTTAACCATTGCCCAGACCCTAAGCCTGGCGCTCAGTGCTGTATCAGGCCTTGCCATTGGGTAGAATTCTTACTTCCCTTTTGCCTCCGATGCATATTCCCTGATGCCTGGAAAGCACTCAGGAAGTGTAACTCTCCTAAGCGTGGGGAATGGGATGGATCTGCTTTTCACATGCATGATCTAACTGTCTAACATTCATAACCCAGCTGGATAAACACATGCCAAAGTATTTACAGCGTAAGCTGCGAGCTGAGATGATTCCCAAGTCTCGGATCTTTGAGATCCAGCCCACTTCCGGAGTCTTGGATCCTGGCGAGAGGGCCAATGTGCAAGTGAAATTCATGCCCAAAGAAGAGGTGAGCTTTGTAGGTTTTGTAGAGATCTCCCTTCTGGGTCTCTCTGAGGTCTAGGTCCAGGCTTACCTGAGACTCAAACCTCTCATTCTGCATATGACCTGTCCTTCAAGTTCACCTACTTGCTGTGTGGCCCAGTGGGCTGGGCTCAGAAGATGTGAGTAAGATCAACTTTCTCGTGGCATGGTATTAGTGGCATACTGCTTCTAGATTTACAGGCTGTGTATCTTTGAACAAATCACTTGTCTGACTAAGCCCTGGCTTGTTCATAGGTAACATAAAGAAACATTAACATTCCCATATCAAAACTCCCGTCTTGCAATTCTGAAACCCAATAAAAGCTCCAAACAGTGGAGGTTAAAATTTCATAAGTTTCGTATTAAAACTCACTCAATAGAAAAATCTTACTTGAACTGACACGACTGTTCTGCCTTTCTTGATCCTACTTAGTTTCCAAGCATTGCAGCTACAGAAATATTAATGGGTTTTATTACAGGAGACCTCGCCTAGACTGCTTAGGGCATCAGGTAACAGAGAACAGAGCTTACCTGTGCTTACCTTCTTGCAAGTCAGAATTTAAAAGCAGCTGGAAGCTGAGATTTCAGATAAGCTAGTACTGAGCTGTAGCCATGGCTCTTTGGGTCATTTTGAAGATTAATAACACTAAATGAAGCACACAGCACACTGCTCTGTGCGCCATTGGTGACCATTAACACAGAAGACGCAGAAACCATAAGTCATCACAGTGGCCAGCGCTTCCTGGCAGAAAGCCTCCCTGAGCCTCACACGTGTCATCAGCGTGAAGTCACTCCTAATAGAGAACATGGCAAGAATACCAAAATCCTAGAACCAGAGAGGATCTCAAGAAGTCCCCCCATGATGACATTTATTCAAAGCCTAAGACATCAGAGTGATATTTTCCTTTTGATTGTTTTCAAAGACAGGGTTTTATGTACCCTAGAATGGCCTGGAGCTCACCAAGTAGCACCTAGGGTGGCCTTGAACCCTTGATCCTCTGCCTCCCAAGTACCAGGATTATAGGCATGCACCCCATTCCTCATATATTCTATTGGATAAGAAAAACCTGTGTAGCTCTTGCTCTCAACTGTTGGCGGGCGGTGGCTGCTGCTGAGCAGGACGCAGATAACCGCTGCCTGCCCCGCAGACGTCTCCCTGGGACCCCGCTTTCTGCAAGTCACCAGTGTCAGAGCTGTTCAGCATGTCTGTGGTGCTGCCCAATCGCTCACAGACGGGCTGGCCCCGGGGGATTAACCAGTTCAACAACAAATACATCCAGCAAACCAAGCCCCTCACCCTGGAGCGCACCATTAACCTGTACCCGCTTACCAATTACACTTTTGGTACAAAGGAGCCCCTCTATGAGGAGGACAGCTCTGTTGCAGCCAGATTTCAGCGAATGAGGGAGGAATTTGATAAGATTGGGATGAGAAGGACTGTAGAAGGGGTTCTGATTGTACACGAGCACCGACTACCCCACGTGTTACTGCTACAGCTGGGAACAACTTTCTTCAAATTACCTGGTGGTGAACTTAACCCAGGAGAAGATGAAGTTGAAGGACTAAAACGCTTAATGACAGAGATACTGGGTCATCAAGATGGAGTCCTGCAAGACTGGGTCATTGATGACTGCATTGGGAACTGGTGGAGACCAAATTTTGAACCTCCTCAG
>JADRCH010000090.1:701156-740915 GCA_019843965.1 Rhynchomys soricoides
TGTAACTTACAGTACCCTACATGCATAGCACCCCCACAGACTGGCTCGTTTAGTAACATTATAACCATCTCAGCTTTAGAACAATGGCAAAGTCATCTAATATCGCAGTCTCATCTTTCAGAACATACCCCTCTCATTGGTTGATTTGTGACTGCATTTAAGAATGAAACACTGAGTGAATAATGGAATTCTGTATGTTTGTTATTAGAAGAATGTATTGTCCTATTTTCAAAGAAAGAAGAAAACTGTCTCCACATGTGAAATGCCTGAAATAAAGCACATGAAACAAAATAAAGGTTTTGAATCCCCATAAGTTCAGGATTTGGCTCTATATTTAGACCTCTCTGAAGGTCCCCACTATGTGACACCCACTAAGCATGTCTCCAAATCTCAGCCTCCGGATTTTTGGGAGGCCAGCGAGCAAGAGCAAACCTCCATTGAGGCCAACACTAGTTCTTTTTCTCCCCCTGAGCAGATGCTGCGACAGCTGAAGGGCTATGACTCCTACAACACCCTGCTGCTGCCTCCCCGGAACCCAGGGGAGAAGCTGCCACAGGAAGTCTATGATTACTTTAAGGAGATGAAGAGATCAAAAGAGGAGCACATGAAGGCCAAGTGCCTGGAGAACCTGGCCCAGGAGAACGGTGAGAACCCAGCACAGAGCTGAGCGAAGCCTGGGCCACTGTCCTATTCTCTTGCAATTACTCCTGCTATGGGACCAGCCCTGAGCACCTGCCAGGTACCCGGAGCCTGCTGTATCCTGTTTAAGACCATTACAAAAAGGGTCCTGTGGTCTTTGTATTAAGGATGCAGAGGCTGGGCACAGTCTGCTCTCACTAGGGTCCAGGGGGTTACTGAGACTTAAGAACAATGAACATAGATAGAAGAGTGTGTGCTAGATGCTGAGCCAAAGGATTGACACAGAGACTGAAGCACAGAGAGTCCAAGTACACAGCTGTATATAGAAGCACCAGGATTCCAGTCCAAATATTTCTGCCCATAACTGACAGCAATCACTATACACCAGCGCTTCCTGTGGGCTTGCCTATGGAATATGTCTCACACAAGGTGGGAATTGATGCCCTAACATAGCAAGTGTTGCAGGGGAGGGGAACCCCATTATTCAAAGACAGCCCTTCCTTGGTTCTTAAGACCCACTATGGGCTTCCCAGTTGTCTCACAATTTTGTCCTTTTTGCTCCCACAGCCCTGTATCATTGTATCCCTTGCCCAGGGCCTCTCTTGTGTACTTTAGCAGAACACGCCCCATCCCCTGCTTCAGACTTGTAGGGCTGAATGCCTGGTGGTGCTGTGTCCTCTCCTTTCTGCTTCTCTGTCCCTCATGCTGGAAATAGTCCCAGCTGAGTCTCACTCTTCCGTGTTAACAGTCCTCACGTGTGTAACTCTGCTCTTCACACCTGCATCTTCCACCTGACAAGGAGCCCTCATTAAGGCACAGGGCTGAGGAGATAGCTCAGTGGATAAGGTTCTTGCCACACGAGCATGAGAACCCATGTAAAGCACAATGCGGGTAGTGCGCATCTGCAACCCCTGCACTCCTATGACGACTTGGGAGACGGACTTCCCAGAAGCTCATAGGCCAGCTAGTCTAACATACTCAGCAGGATTCAAGAAACTGTCTTAAACAAGGGTGGAGGGTAAGGACCATACTCAAGGTTGTCTTCTGACCTCCTAGTGTGTGCACGCGCGCACACACACACACACACACACACACACATAATCCTCACATAGTCCTTACTTGTAAACCTAGTACATGGGACAGCAGCCAATGCATGGCGTGCTCAACAATGTGTGGCACGGGAGGAATGAGCTATTGGGCCATATGGACTCCTCTCCTCGGCCTCGTGGTCTCTCGAGAAAAAGAGAAGACAGAGGATATTCACTTGGTTTGCAGGAAAGGCTGCCTCTCCACTCAGTGCTCTGGCCACGCGTTCAGCACCAGTAACTTGTTGTAGTTGATTTTACAAATGCCCCCAGGTGGCTCTCACAGTCCTAGATGCTAGATATAATGGGGTCAAAGTATCACTGGAGTTGGTCCCTCTGAAGCCCATCTTCTTATGGCTAGTTCTCTTCCTCCTGCGCCTTCCCACTGTGCATCTCTGCCCTAACCTCCTCTTATGCTGATATCGGTCACACTAAATCATGGCAAACCTATATTATGACCTGGAAACCTTAGTTAAAGGACCTATTTTCAAATAAAGTGACCTTCTGAGACATTGAGGGGTTAAGACTTTTTAGTACATGACTGTAGGGAGACTCGAATGCATAAAATTACCCGCCATGTTGCAAGTGCTGAGCTGAAGAAGGGCTGGTAAGCAGACAAATGGCATAAGGCTCCTCCCTTTGGAGAGCTCACAGTCAGGAAGATGATCAGAGACAGGTCCATTCTGGTCTAGTGGCCTCAGGAGACGTTGAGCCTGTCATGTATAAAGGATTTTGTGGAGGCAGGTAAGAGCCTTGTTGTGAAGTTTTGGGGTTGTTTGTTTGTCGTCCCCCCCCCCCATTTGTCCCAGTAGAAGATGGTCTGGATCCAAGCTGATGGGTCCAGGGGCAACCCAGGCCGGATGCTCATCAATACTCTCTCAACACTGGCTCACACTGCTTTCATGCTGTGGCCTCTCCCTTTCCGACCATGACCCAGGAAGGATGGCTGCCTCTAGTCATATCTCAGTTCTAAACAAAACAGAGGGGTTCCCTAGGTTAGAGGGGATCACCTGCTGTTGTCACAAGCTGTTGTACCCACTGAGATGCTGTGGAAGAGCAAGCAGTAAGGTGGGTGGCAGCCTGACAGGGACAAGTACACTGAACAGGTGACACTGGAAATGTTGTAGAGGCAGTGAGGGTGGAAGCAGGCTCCAGCTGTCTGTTGTGTACAGAATGGTCTCCACATCTCTCTGAAAGACTGAGAAGTAAAACCACACAGCAGTTCTCCCGCTCCGGCGACTATAAAGCCAGCTTCAATTCCTGTCATCGCGTGTCTGTCTCAATCCTTGTAACTTTTGGACGATTTAAACTTTATATTCTGGGACTCTGCTCTTGGTATCTAAACACAATTAAATGCTGAAACCCTGCGCACAGAGGAAGCACTGGAGCAGGCTCGTGGTTGGTCTTGATTATTAGGATTGGGTAGGTTCAGTATGATTACCAGCACAGCCATTTTTTAATTATGATTATATAATATGTTCGTATTAATTCTTTGAGAATTTCATACAATGTATTTTGATGATATTCAGCCCTGACTCCTGGCCCCCTCCTCCAAGCTCTACCCCTCCTCATGCCTCCCCCCCCCCACCATTTCCTGTTTTCTTTTTTCCTTGAATCTCTTTCCCCATCCCTCTTGCTCCCCTTCCAACTCTCTTTTCGGTGTATTTTCATCCTCTGCCTCCCTCCCCTGCAGAAGAGGAAGAAATGAACACATCTGACCAAGGAACTGCCAGCACAAAGAGGACATCACTTAGCCGAGGGATCTCTGTCACATCCAACCTGGAAGAGCGGCATCTTCCAACTGAAGCCAGAAACTACCTAGATGAGGACGACTATGAAGAAAGCCTGGAAAAACTAACGTTTCAAAGTAACCGAGCACTGCTGGGGCGGGGTCACTACTGGGGGCGGAGACACTGCTGGGGCGGGGTCACTGCTGGGGGCGGAGACACTGCTGGGGGTAGGGACAGCTCTGGCTAAGCAGAAATGAAAGGGCTGCTCAAGAAAAGTCTAAGCATCTTTCTCCACATAAAGGGGTACCCTGGGTTTCTGCCAGTGGCCTCCCACCTACCACATTTACCCTCTGGTGAAGACCTGACCCATCTATTCATCTGAAAACATGGAAACCTGCAGAGCAGCTTAGTGCAGGACGTGTCCTCCTTGCCACAGTCGCTTGCAATTTAACTTGGCTAAGGAAGCCCTGATGCCTTAATGCTAAGAGTATAGCCAAATGGGACCTGTTAAAAAACAAAACAAAACAAAAAACACCTTGAGGACATGGAGAACATTCTATTAGACATCCCGCCAATCAAACCATTAAGAAACACTCTACTTCACCTCCCAGCATCTAGGATCCATTTTTCTGACCTTTATTTTCTCTGAAATCGAAAACTGGGGACACAGTGATAAACCCAAGACAAAGGCAGAATCCCTGATGTCCAATCTGGCACAGATCACTTGCCACTGAGCATCCCTGGCCTTTTGTGGCACTTTCTCCCCATTGCACAGTCCTGGCTCCTCCCCTACAGCCAACTCCAGACTCCTCCACATGGCCATTCTTTCTGTTTCAACAGGAGAAATCCCTCCAAGTGGAATTTAAGTCAATGAATATCTTTTTCTTTTTTCACTTTAAAATATAGACACAAAGTATTAGCCAAATGAAGCATTTGTGCACCAGGGACAGGGACTGCTGCAGCAATGGGCATTTTAAAACGAGAGTATTTTAAAGGAAAAAAATCATTCCCATCTCTATCGGTGCCTGTGTCCCTGTGTAAATCCTGGGATGTGTGCCTGCACACACGCTCACATGTGGTTTGGATCTACAGCCGACAAGATGCCGAGCACAGACAGCCACTCCATAGAGGAGGTCGGAGAAGTGGAGAGCAACCCAGTGAGCAAGGCAATCGCACGCCACCTGGGCATCGACATTTCTGCAGAAGGCCGCCTGGCCAAGAACCGGAAGGGCATTGCCATTATCGTCCATGGGACACCCTTGTCAGGTATGTGACACTCCTGAGGGGACACTCTGATCAGAGATGCCAGGACTCCTCCATACAGAATGGTGACAACATCTGCTGTGATCGGGGCAGACTATAAGAGTTTCATCTGAGGAACAGCATAACAATAACAATGCTCACAGGCATGTACCCAGAGGGGCTGTCTCTAAAAATACACACCAGAGAAGAGATCTAAAGTTTTGTGTCTACTTTACCACAATTAGAAAAGACGGTGTCATATGAGTGTATTACAGTGAAGACAAAGAGAGTCTGGGAGATGAATCAGTAGTTAAAGTGGCTGTGGAACAAGCACAAGGACCTGAGTTTGAATCCCCAGAGCCCACAGAAAAGCTAGGAGCAGTGGTTTGTGCCTGCAGCACCAGTGCTGGGGAGCAAAGGCTGGCAGATCCCAGAGGCTTGTCTCTGCCAGTCTAGATGTAATGGTGAATTCAGGTTCTGTAAGAGCCTGGCTTAAGAGTAAGAGGGAGACGCCATGAAAGAAAAGGGGCCTGACATCAAACTCTGGCCTCCACAAATACCATGGGTATCCATACATGTAAAGCCACACACAAACATACGTTTTTTTAGAAAATATATTCATGTTCTGCCATTTTCCATGGGGAGAAAGTACCAAGCTTATGATTTGTAACGTGTATCTACTGCTTCTGTAACAGCCACAATTGGGTAGTGCCTTGAAGAGGCAAAGATCTGCCCTCTTAATGGTCCTGGAGGCACTAAGTCTTAAGTGGGCCAGCAGGGCTGTGTAACCTTTGGGAGACACTAGTGGATAGCCTGTTTTCTTGTCTTTTCTAGCTTTTACAAACATTGCCCACATTTCTGGATCAGGATCACGTCCCTCATCTTCAAAGTTGGCGGTTCAGTCTCTTCCAGCATCTTGCTATCACATCACTGCCTCTGACTCTAACCTTCCTGCTTTTCTCTTCTGGGGACTCCTGTCATGAGGTTGAGGCCACTCAGACAACCCAGGGTCATGTTCAGTGGTAGAATCTGTAAACTGATTGGACCTACAAAATGATCACTCTTTGCACATAAGGTAACATCATTCTTTGCACATAAGGGAACTTGTCTGCCGGCTCCAGAGGATGGGAGCATCTGTATCTTTAGGGTTTATAATTCAGCATCCCATGTAACCCATTCCTTCCCTCTCGCCCTTCCCCCCCCCAACCCTTTTTTCTTCTGTTTCTTCCTCTCTCTTTTTCTTTCTTTCCTTTATTCTTAGACTCTAGTTGAGGCTGGCCTCATACTCCCTATGTAGCCAAGGATGACTTTGAACTCCTGATCCTTCTGTCTCTACCTCCAAAGAGTGTTGTAATGATAATTATTTGATAAATTTTGTTGCAGGATGTGCTACCCACCTCAATGGTCTAGGTTCCCTAATGAAACACACACACACACACACACACACACAGCCTTTATATTTTAATATTCCTTGGGCAGCAGAGCAACTGCCTAGCCTCCATGATGTTAGAATCTACCTCCCGCCGATAATTCTGAGTTACTACTTACTAATTTATATGTTCCATCCTGGCCACTTCTGACTCAACTGAGCAGCCCTCTGGGCTGCTCTCACCCAGCCCATGGTGGCTCTGCCTCTCTGACCTGAACTCTTCTCAGGCATAGTGTCTCTCCTTCTTCCTCTCTTCCCAGTCCCAAGCCTGAGAAATCCTAAAATCCCACCTCTGTCTATCCTCCCCAGCTATTGGCTGCTGACATCTTTATTTACCAATCGGAATCAACCTGGGGGCAGGTTCCCAGAAACTACATGCAAACGCTCTCATGCAAACATTTTTGGGGGGACCATAATTAGCTAGAATTCCAGATGTGTGCCACCATGCCAAGCTTATGTGGTGCTTGAGGATCAGACCCAGGGTTTGATACATACCGGGCAAGCAAGCACTCAACCAAATCCCATCCCCAGACCCCCATTTTGTTTTTATTTATTTAACATGTATGAACATCTTGCCTGCATGTGTCTATGTGCACCACATGTGTACCCGGTGCTCATCGAGGCCAGAAGAGTTGGTCCCAGTTCCCCTAGAACTGGAGTTACATATTGTGACTTAGAGTTAGAGGTTGTAAGCCACCATGGGGGAACAAACTGCTCTTCTGCTAGAGCAGCCAGTGCCCTTAACCTCTGAGCCATCTCTCCAACCCACCATTTATTTTTATGAAAACTATCAATAACATGGTTTCATATGCAAAGCAGAGCAGCTATAGGCTAACTCAACTTGTGTGGATTCTAGATCCTTTTTCTTTGCTCTTAGCGGTTATTTCTGAATTTTCTACTATTTAATGAAATTAGATTAAAATGACAAAAAAAAAGGCAGCAGAGGTTACTCTTTAAACCAAATATGTCTTCTTGTTAGAATCAGAAACAATGGGGCTATACAGTACTTTAGAGATCATCCAATACAATCTGGTTTTCGACCTAAGGAGGAAAGCCTAGTGAGGGTGTTGGTTGTCATGGCCCTGTGCTTAGGAATAGATGCCCAGCTCTTCTTCACAGCATAATGCTGCTTGGTCTCTGCTGCTGCTATCTCTGGCCACTTAAGAGACTTGGAGATGAAGCACTCAGAAATCACTCCATAGGGTACTTTGTTCTGCAGACTTCTGTCTAGGACATGGAGCAAATGAGAATAAGAGTCAATGCCCTGGCTGTTTTTACAGGAAAGACAGCCAATGCCATCAGCATGGCCAAGTTCTACAATGCAGCTTGCCTGAACATTGACTCCATTGTCTTAGAAGCCCTGTCAGACTCTAACAACATCCTAGGGATTCGGGCCCGGGAGCTGTGCATCAGAGCTGCCATAGAGCAGTCCATGAGAGAAGCAGAGGAGTCAGGTAAGGCACATGATTGTGTGTGTGTGTGTGTGTGTGTGTGTGTGTGTGTACATGCATGTAAGGGCTTGTGAATGTGAAAGTCAGGGGACAACCTTGGGTGCCCTACTTCAGAGGATGCCCACCTGGTTTATTGAGATAGGGTCTCTCATTGGTCTGGAGCTCACTGGTTGCACTAAGCTAGCTGGTGAGCGAGTCCCAAAATTCCATCTGTTTCTTCTTGCCAGCACTGGGCTTACAAGTTCATGCTACCACAACAGGTTGTTTAGGGTTATAGGGATTGAACTCAGGTCCTTATGCTTGCATAGCAAGCACTTTTTGAGCTAATATCACCTCAGGACCCTTACTGGTAAGACCATTCCTCTATGCAGCTCATTGAGCTTCCTCTCCTACAGCCTGGTCTAAGGCTGATATGTGACATGTTGCTAGAGAAATCTCTTCACCCAGCATGTGTGCAGAGGTATCATTCCACGACCATTGCAGGTGTGTGCTTGACACAGTAGAAAACAGGAGCAGGAAGAGGTACAATCCATATTAAGGTTGGGTTGACCCTTGGAGGGAAGACAAAGACGAGTTCATCTGGCACAGGAAAACACGACAACCATAAACATTTTGGTTTCTTTGAGAGAATAAGTTTGGAACTAGAAGGTTCCAGAAAGAGCGGTTTGTGGAAGTCTTCATGGAAATGGACTTTGAAGATTGGGCAAATATTAACAGGCAAACTAGAGACAAGGGCAAGACCAAGAAATCAAGGAGGCTGATAGTAAATCAGAGGTGGAAAGGCTGGTCATATAACGGATCAATTGTAATTAGCTTTGATTTTAATTCTATTGAATAAAAAGAGTTAGGGGTGTCTATGGTCTGTCTCCTATATGTCCCAATGCAATAGTAGAAAGGTAACTCTCATAATGTAAATAGAACAATAGAAAAGCAGGGGAAAATTACCTTGGTCCAGCTGGCTCTGTGTCTACACACATGGTGGAGAACTGAAGGAGCAGGGATGCTCAGGGATGAGCACAGAGACCTCTAGCCACAGAAACGAGGAGAATGACGTCATTTACCCTGCAAGGAATCCTGGGAGGAGGAAGCATAAGAAGATGGATTGAACTTTTGGATCTCAGCATAGAGAAGCATGGTATGGTCTTCCTAGTACAAGCCAAGAAGCCTGACTCCATCCAGTCATCTGAGGACCATGGGTCAGGAAAGCAGCAATACAAGGAAAAAATACACTGAGGATTTGACTAGAGCTGGAACAATCTCTGTGAACAATCCTAACAGCATGACACAGTTCCTAATAGCACCCCACACCTGCTAGTTGATCAACTCTCAGTTCCTCCACTTGGAATGATCATGGGAAAACAAGGTTCTTTACTGGGTAGATAAGAAAAATGGTTCCTTAGGGGAAATCCCAGACAATATCATAATTCTATCTCTCTTAAATGTTCTTCTGTATCTGATAAACTAGTGATTCATGCCATCATGTTAGCATCCCAGTGGTCCATGTCATTGTGTTAGCATCCCAAGTGGTCCATGCCGTCATGTTAGCATCCCAGTAGTCCATGTCATCATGTTAGCATCCCAGTGGTCCATGTAAACATGTTAGCATCCCAGTGGTCCATGTAACCATGTTAGCATCCCAGTGGTCCATGTAACCATGTTAGCATCCCAATGGTCCATGTAACCATGTTAGCATCCCAATGGTCCATGACATTCATTGTGTTAGCATCCCAGTGGTCCATGTCATCATGTCAGCATCCCAGTGGTCTATGCCATTGTGTTAGCATCCGAGAAATGATGGATTTGAGCCTCTGAACTGATTACCATCAAGCTGGAGGCAGGGCCAGGGGAGTCATCAGTGGAGTGAGAGCAGCAGACACTGGAAAGATGCAATTGTCCCAGAGAGGCCCAGAGAAGAAGGAAGACTTGCATGTTAGCAGGAAGCACTGGAAGAGAAGCTAGGGGACAGTTAGACGGGGGTAGAGTCCCAAAGGCAGGGACTCAGCAGGGCAGGTGCTGGGGAAGAAGAGAGAGAAAGGGGAGAGAGGTGAGGCTTCCACAGCTTCTGCCCTCCTTGCTCTGGAGCCCTTAGCTCTAGTAAACATACTGTTCTCACTTCATTTATTTTATTTTGTGCTCTGTCCCCACTGCTCTCAGTACAGAAGCTAATCTTCCTTACTCCTGTATTCACAGCACGGGGAGCAGTATTGGGCATAGAGTGGACACCTAACTAAGACATATCTTAAAAGCAAAAAGTCACTGAGCCAAATAAGTGAGCAGAATCAGAACCTGCTGGAAGCTCCAGGAGAGTGAGCCCTACCTTGGTTTCTCAAGGTCCAGAAGTTTCTGGTGCCTTTGGGAGCCTCAGTGGCAGAGTTAGGCCCTAACCAGCATTTGCTGTCTGCTACAGTCAGTAGGCTAGAATGAGATAGCTAAGTCCAAGCCTGCCTATGCCAAGCAGAAACCGATAGCCACAGGAAGCTACTGAGTACTTGAATTGTGGCCAGGTCAGGCTCTTGTGAACTATAAGAGCACAGTGTACACTGGGCCGCTGAAGACACAGCATGAGCATGAGACTGCACGACAACACGGTCAGTGTCAGATTTTTATGCCTGGCTTAGATGTTGACCTATCCATCCTCACATAATAGGTTAAATAAAATATACCATTGTAGCTGATGTTCTACTTTTATGTGCTACTGGAAAATTTTTAATTATATACATCATTGTGACAGCGGTGGTTTGGATCACTGTTCAGAGAAAATGAGCAATGAAGGGGACGGGAGTGAAATGATGACAGGGCACGGGAGCGGGATGAAGAAAGGGAAATGGAGGAAGAAAGGGAAAAAGGAAGGAAGATATTTGTTCAAATGAAAACTTTTGCTAAGGTTGTATCTAGATGCTCTTACTGAAATATGGAGAGCATGACATAAGAGAAACAGCGAGAGGCTCGTGGACACTGTAAAGAGACTGTATGGTCAGCAAAGAACGGGGTGGGCAGGAGAGCCCTAGTCCATAATGGAAAGTAGCCAACACTTAGGGGAAATACTAGTGGCCAGCGCTTCTGAAGAAGCTGAGTGGAGCAGAGCAGAGGTATCGGGTCTGGTGGAGGGCCTGGTGGAGGGCCTGGTGAGTGGAAAACTCCATAACTGCTGCAGAACTCAGCTGTGGCTGTTCCACTCGGGAGGTTCAGCTTCCCTAGTTCCTCCGGCAGGTGCAATGTGGCTTCTCTGTACATATCCCGAAATCCTGGGAGAGAGGAGAAGGAAGTTGCAGGGAAAGATAAGCCAGAGGAACTGTAGCTATGAGGGAACCCTGGGGGAGTAGTATGCTGAGATGATTGGCAGGAACATTGAGTCCAGGACTCTCCAAGACCTGGTGAACCACGGATGCAGCTTAGCTTAGGAGGCTAAGAATGCGTTCTCTACCCTGGTCTCCTTCAGGGGTGCCTAGTCCATCTCTGAAGTCAGAATCCCAGGGGGCACACTGAGACAGGGCAAATATGTCAAGCAAGGGAGCCGTAAGAAGACTCTGAGGCTCGGGGCTGGCACAAAGGCATTCCAGCAAGAGCTTATCTAAGTAGACTTTAGCTGAAATTTTAGGATGTATCTCAAGAGGGAGCTGAGGGGGTAGCAGTCTTCTTGCAAGGGGAGTTAGGAACAAAATGGAGAAATTAACTGTGTGAGTAAAGGTCCCATTTGCTAATAATTGCACACTTCTTGCTTAATCCTTTCATTCTTCGTTAGGGTTGTTTCTGCTGAGGGCAGAAAAAAAATCTATCTGCTCCTTGACCTTAATGCACAAGCAACTTAAGAAAGTCTTGGCCTCTGGGCTGGGAAAGAAAATGGGCACAGACCGTTGCAGGAGCTATCAAAAGGATGGGCAAAGGAAAGGATGTGGCAGTTTGAACGAGAAATGACACCACCACCATCCCCCACAGCTCAAATATTTGAACATTTGGTCCCAGTTGGTAGGGACCAAAATAAAAACTTTGTCTATAAAGTTGCCTTTGGTCATAGTATTTTATCACAACAATAAAAAAACTAATGCAGGCAGAAAAGAGCCCAGAACCCCAAGGGAGCCATCATCCAATGCTCGTGGGTGGGACCTCTTCTTCCAGCCCAGGTCAGTCAATTATATGTGAAGATTGCTTGGTATTCTATACGAGAGTAACATAGGCTTCGGTCCCCAATGTCATTTCCTTCCTCTTATAGGGTGACTTTTACTAAAAACCCATCTTCTTCTAGCAACCCAGGAGTCTTCAGGGACCCAAAATATTGGGGCACCAGCACGACTAAGCACTGAGAACTTGGGCAGATTTACATCCTCAGAACTCACGCTAATGACCCAGGAATACAAAGCTCCGAAGAGTATGCGTGGGAGTGTGGTGGTCCCCAAAGGCAAGGCGGATAGCCACTGGTCTGGGTCTCAGAAACAACATCATCAGCACCAAGCTGAAACACCACAGGTACACAGGGATCCCTGGGAAGAGGGTTGAGATCCTTCCTCCTCCTTCACAGCTTCCTGCACCCTGTGGCTGTCCTATACCACTCCTTCAGAAATTAGTATGTAGCCATCTGGTTCCCAGTAAGCTCTATTCTATTACTGGCACTGAGTTGGATCCCAGAGGGGTGAAGGTGATGAAAGCAAGGTCTCCTACTCAAGCCGCACAAGTGGAGAGTTGATGAGGAAGACAATCATGCTTACAAACTGCCTGAAGTAAAATGGTAACAGGAGATAGCCACAAGAGAAATTAAGTTGAACTGTGGAAAATGGCCAATCTTCAACCATTTTTTAGAATCCCATAATAATAATCTCCTATGTCTCAAACCAGTACAGAAGGAACATAAAGGATTGGATCACTAAGGTAAGTGGCGCAAGGCTGTAGAGAAAGTTGGGGTAAGTCATAAAGAAGTCACTTGGCTCCAGCCACATGCTGGGGATGTAAAGAGCCATCTTGGCAAAAAGCAGTGCTAAAGGCAGAGGCATCCGATGAAAGCGAGGAATGAGTTGTGGGTTGATAGTGAAGGAAGTGAATATAAGCCCCTAGGAAGTGAGCAGAGGGGCTGGAAGGAGTTGTCTGCAGGCATGCCCAAGGTCAAGTGTGTTGGAGACGAAAGTAGGAAGCGGGTCTGAAATGAAAGCAGCCCTGGGGGACTTGTCATTCATGGTACCATCTGTGTTCCCAACCTATCAGCACTCACATTCGGCTCAGAATAGACCATTTTATTGTCTTTTTAAAGAACAGGAAGCATGGGATGAAAGGAAAAGGGGAAGGTACTCTCGTGAAATGTAAGGTCCACACAAGAAGAGATGAGATCCAGGAGGAGAGAGAAGGGAAAGGGTTAAGCAGTTAACGGGGCTAACTTCCTCTGGGCTCCATAAAAGTTTAAAAGAAGAAAAAGATACAGCTAAGGATAGGAGACATGGGATGGAGGGTGGAGGTTGGGGAAATTGTACCCCATTGCTGTGATATGTGTACAGGAGGTGTGGTCTTTTATAGGAAGCAGTGAGGAGTTTGGGGCTGTAGGCTGCCCTAAAGGGGAATGGTAGAGCACAAATATCTCCACTGTCACAACAGAACCTGAAACTAGTGCTGCATAAAGAGAGAGTTGAGAATGCTGGTGGCCCAGCTAAAACTAGAACCTTAAGTTCACAGTTTTACTGTTTCCCTGGCAGACCTCATTCCAAGACAGAGAAACAAGACCTTGTCATCATTGGCAGTTAAAGTGGAGTCAGTAAGATAAGGCCAGCCAAAGTAGAGAAGGAATTAGAAGACATGGAGGGGAAATGGGAAGATCTGAGGGTCTTTCAGGCCCTCATAGAGTCTTGGAATCATGCTGTCTAGGCAGTTGGTGTTTCATCATGGCTGGCTGAGGTGAACAGAGATAGCTGAAGGTCCTTGTAAAGAGGAAGCCATGCATCAGATGGGCAGGTGGATACAACAGGCTCGTAGACCTTTGTAAGAAGAAAGCTTCGCATTAGGTTGGAAATGCAGGTTAAGTAAAGATTTAGCTCCTAACAGGAATGGAGACCAGAATGTAGATGGGACAGGTAGATGGAGCCATGTCTGCCCTGAAAAGACACCTACAGGCTGGATGAAGCGTATTGGGCTAAACTGGTACCCAACATGGTCCTCTATCTGCATCTCCCCTATAAGTGTGTTTTATATTCATAATATCTTGTGAATTTTGGGAGGGGGGGGGCACCAGCCTTTAACCCTCTTCCCTGAGAGCTAAGATGACATTCTTTACACAGATGTTTGTCTTTGTTACAAATAGGGTGTCATGGTAACCTTTGTTTTCTTTCTATCCACCTAGAAGTAAAGACTTTTAGAATGTTCTGGGGACAGCAGAAAATCCCAGTTCTGACTCTAACCCTCTCTCAGTAAACAGTAACCCTAAAAGTCAGACTAGAAATCAGAGTTTGTGTACCACATCTGTGTGTGTGTGTGTGCGTGCACACACACACACACACACACACACACACACGCACATATATACACACACATAAAACCCTGCACTGCTGGGTGTGACTAGACCCAAATGAATTGGGCAACAGAGTCCTCTGCCAGAGGACTTTACCTCAAACATGTGAATGCTGGGTCTCCTTGAAGTTCACATATGGCATGAGCCCTCCGACACCTGTGACTGACTGTTGATGTTGTAGATGGGAAGAAATGTGCACGTGTCATTTAATAGAGATATGGCTGAAATATAGCACCTTCTATTTAGAAAACTCTTTTTTCCGGTTAGATCTTAACTTCTTAGTTAGAAATCCTATCTTTTGGGTAGCATTTTGTTTTTCATTCTGACTCCCCAATCCTGTGGTTTCCTCAGCTACCTACTACCATGGCTGTGCCCTAGACATTGGTCATCATCACCCATAAACTTTACCGCTGTATCACACACCCTACACACCAGCCACCATCCTCAAGTGAGCTTTCCTCATCACCCTCATGACATATTCTGGCAGGTAACTGGTCCCACAGGAACCTCCAGGCCTCATTCTCTCTACACACAGCCCACCTCACTGGGCATGTCCTTCCACTTGGACCCCATGGCTCACCACCACAGACTCTCTCTTACGTCTTCTCCTTTATCATATTCACCAAGTGATCTCCAGCCCTAGTGGACTCAGTTCCATCCAGACCAAACTGATTATGGCTGGAAAAATTATTCACCTCTCCTCAATAGCCCTAATTTAAATTTAACACCATCTATCCCATGGTGTGCCCTAGTAAATTAGGCCTCTGCTTGAAATGACCCCCCTCTGGCCCTCCTCACTTTCCTGACCTCTAAGGCACTCCTTTCTTCTTAATCCTCAGCTGACAATCTGTCTGCCAAGCTCTGAAGACAATGACCCCATGCTTTCACCATCACACCTCCCAGGGAGCTTCCCTAGCCCAGCGCTGCCCCTGCCTACTGCCCCCACCAGTTCCTGCTCTAGTTCCTGGCTGCTCTCTCCACCTGTGCACTGTTCCCCATCCATCCCTCTCCCTCTTATTCAATTCAGAGGTTAAATCCATGGTCCTTGCTCTCCCATTCTTTCTTTGTACTGTGTCTTTCCTCCCCCTCCAGTTCCTAACTCACCCTTCAGATCCCTTCGCTGTTTCCTCCAAGGACCGCCTCCTCTGTCTCGGTTGCTCCCCGCCCCTGATCTTCTTCACCAGTCCCACCCACCGGCCTGCCTATATCCCACGCCAACATTGCTTACCAGATTCCATACACACTGAGTTCCTGTGTGCTCCCAAATCAGCTCACACACACACACACACACACACACACACACACACACACCCCACTGAGGAAGCTTGCGGCTCCCTCACAGAGACCATTCTCAAGTTCTTGTCTCGGTCTGCCATGGTTCCGAGTGTATATGATCCTCCCATCATTCTCTACCCCTTCACTGCTCCCTCATTCCCCTGTCTGGTCACTTTCCCACCACACGCCTCCCTGACATTCCTGTATAAAGCGCTCAATTTCTATGTCTCCCGTGAGGAATGTTAAGAGCCGTGGAGGCAGACCATTGCTGGTCCTGCTTGATGTTGGACGCCTAGACCTCGAGGATGGCCTGGTGCATGATGAGAGCTAAGTAAATATCTGTTGAGTGACTGGGCGATCAAATACGGGTCAGGACACATACAAAGAACCTCCCACAATATCCCTGCTTGAAGCTACTAGCCATTCTTGAGAGAAAATGGAAATAAGGAACTTGCAGGAGTTGTATGATTTTGTGGAGGGTAAGGGGCGGATACGTGGCCCATATGTATAGTCATTGAGACATATGGCTGGCTTCTGAATTCCTGCCCTTCTCTCTCTCATCAGATCTCCTCCAGCCCTCTCCTGGCAGGCCCCACCCAACGGCGGCTCAGTGTCAGTGCCAGTATTGGAGGGGAGACGGGGTTGGTGAGCTGTGTGCTCCCAGATGACCTTCTCATTCAGATCCTGGCTGAGCGGATACAGGTGCGTGCACACCCACCCACACAAGGCTTGGAACTCCCACACTGAACCCGTGCTGACAGCTGAGAAGCTGGGCCGTCAGCCACCCTCAGCAGCTCAGAGCCCACGGGTCTCAAAGAGGGAAAGTGGGTTTCTTCACGCTAGCAGCCGCTTGCTTGTCCTTTTGTCAGCTCTTGCCCGTGACCTCCACCTTCCCTCCATGCAGAAGCCACTCTTCTTTTTAAAGAACCAGGAAGCTGAGGGTTGCACGTCAAAGAAATAAAACAAAAAGAGCAATGTAATAAAAAGTATAATGTGAGAAGCCAGAAGTCCGAGCTTGCCTGGCACGGTAGTGTACACCTGTAATCCCCACGCTTGGGAAGCTGGGGCATGGGACTGCAGAATTGAGCCCAGCTTGGGTTGCATAATGAGATTTTTGTCTCAAAAATGAAACATGGGTCTCTATAAATTGCTGCTTTTTAAAAAAAAAAATGTTTTCATAGTGTAATGTGAAACAGATTAATATGTAAAGCAAAATTACATTTTATATATTTGCAAATAATGTCACATGCATGGACAAAAGCCTCCTGCAGGACAAGTTAGGTGTTACTTTCTCTGGTTAGTAGGTCTGTGGATTTTATATCTCTTTTTATCTTTCTCAATTCTTCTTAAAGGCCTACTGCTTTTAAAGTCAAAACCAATGTGATTTTTTTTTTTTTTTTATGAACTTAGGGGGACTGGAGCTGCAGCTCAGGGAAAAGTGCCTGCCTGGCTTGCTCAAGGCCTTGGTTTTATCTCCAGCACCAAGTAGACACATGAAAAAACTACATAAATGCTCTGTAGTCACAACCAGCAAGGCCTAGGAGGTCCCAGAGCTCTGTTTCCTTTAGTCTCTCACACTGGGCAGCTATTAAGTGCACATTTTTTTTCACGTGTTTGTGTGTAGGGTGTGTGTGTGTGTGTGTGTGTGTGTGTGTATGCATCTGTGTGTGCACATGGGTTGGAAGCCATGAGTTAGAAATTGATATAGGGTATCGTCTTCAGTTGCTTTTCGATTTTTATTTATGAAGTCAGGTCTCTCACAACAGCCAGAAGTTACCTATCCTGGCTGATTATTAATTGTTAGCCAGTTTATTGCAGAGATCCCATCTTGGCCTCCCAAGTGCAGCACACACCTGCCTGGTACCTGCTTAGGTGCTGGGATTCTTCATGCTCAGTCCTGGCCATTGGTGGCTACACCGAGCGTCTTCAAGTTATACCACATTGCAGGAGAAGCAGTTCTTTAGTGGCTGGAACACCAAGACCATTCCGGTCTAGTTACATTGCCAAAGTTCCACTCCAAGTCAGTAGGACTGCTAAGAAAACTACAGGCCTGGGAGACAATTTAGTGACAAAGTGTTTGTCTGAGTTGGGTCTCTCAGCAGTCACCTCATAAAAATCTGGGCATGGTTTTATATACTTTCAATCCCAGATCTGGACAGGCAGAGACCAAAGGATCCCCGAGACTCACTGGCCAGCCAGCCTGGCAGCATCAGCGAACCCCAAGTCCTAACTAGAGACCTTGGTTTATTGAGAGACTGATAGACAGACAGATGGATAGAGAAGAGAGATGGACAGCTGTCAAGGAATAACACCCAAGGTTGTCCTCTGGCTTCCACTTGCATGTGCATGCATGTGCATGTGCACCTGCACACAGACATGCACATACATGTATACGCATGTACATACACAGAAAGAAAAGCTCCCGAGGGCTCTTGCTGCCGGGTTCTCCATTGTGGGAACTCTTCCCTTTTCTCCCCATCGCCTCTTATTTTCATACACCTCAAGGAGCTTTTGAGACCTTTTGACACTTTCTTTGTTCCTTTATTCTGCACACAGAGATGGAATAAATCCTTTGTTCTTTCAATCGCCTGCCATTACACTCTTTCATGAATACATTGTTAAGGCATTTAATCTACATTTACACTTGGGGGAAAACAGTAAGTTCCACAAACACCTCCTTCATTTCCTGTCAGTGCCTGGACTTTGGTTTCATGGTGTTTATTTTGGAGCCCAGTGGGTATGCCGAACCCGACAGAAGAAAAAGCCTTCTCTCTGTAGAGAACACTTGATTCAGGCTGAAATAACCATCCCGTTCTCTCTGCCTGCAGCTGAGTGACTGTTTCAGAGGTGTGGTGTTCGATGGCCTGGACACCCTCTTTGCACGGAGTGCGCCTTCGGCCCTCCTCTGCCTGCTAAAGGCCATTGGCAGCCGGGAGCACATATACGTCATCAACATGTCTCAGGATTATGTGGCCATGAAAGCCCAGGAGAAGGCTAAAAAGGAGCAAGAAGGCAAGGCCCCCGACCTCCCTGGATGACCTTCCCAAGCCCAATAGGGCTTTCCTTGCCACGGAGCCCTTGTGGCTTTCAACTTGTTCCCCTGGTATAATAATCCAATGGGTTTAAATGGCATTGTTCCCCTTGTGTCTCACTAGCACCCTACCTCTGTCCTGGGACGTGACCATGGAATGTATTTCTAATTATAGACAGGCTAAAGAGAACACACTGTGGGAACATCCTGGCCTAAGATGCTTTGCTTGCTGGTTTGGTTTTTGGCAACCATACTGTTCCTTTAAACTAATGGGACTGTTCTGTATACTTTGGGTCATCTCATCTTCACCCCTAAAGATTATTGTCCCCGTTTTACAGATGAAGAGATTGGAGCCCCAAGACAGGAAAGATCTCTTCCAGATCATGTGATAGGGAAATATGACGGCCCTCAGTAGGTGTAGTGTAGGCAGAAAAATTGTAAGCTCAAGGCCAGCCTGGCTGGATAGCAAGACTACAGTAAATTCTATATACTATATTACTATACTATATCTGTATATACTAGAATATATTCAGAGGTGAGCCACTTCTACCATTACCTCAATAGCCAGCAAAAACCAAACAAACAATAACAAAAAAACCCACTAACTAGTAATTGAAAGATTTGATTGGAAGTAGATAACAAGGACCAGAAAGACAGTTCCACAGGCAAAGGATTGCTACCAAGCCTGACCACCTGAGTTCAAGCCCTGGCCACCATGTGATGGAAAGAGAACTAATTCCCGTGAGTTGTCTTCTGATCTCTGTACATGGATCATGGCATGCATAAACACACACATACACAAGCACAAAGTAAACAAATTAATATATTTTTTAAAAGAAAAAATAGATACAACAACATAAAAAATAATTTTACTTGAATTATTATTAATTTAATCAGAAGCAGACCAGCAAACCATGGCCTGTAGGGAGGATTTGAGGAACTGCTGCCAACACTGTCCCCAGGAGTTAGAGCCATGCCTCCTGGGAGCCTCAGTTCTGGATACACTACTGTCCTTCACTTGGGCGTTCCTCTCCTGGCTCCATCTACACAGCTCACAATCTTGAAGTAAGGGAGTATTTAAAGCAGACTTCATGCATGAACAGGACTCAAAGTCTGCTTCCAGCTTCTCACCAGGAACGAGGACCAGGCTTCCTTAGAAGTAGCCACCTTCCTTCTTCCTGGTTACCTAGAGCACTTTCCATAAAGATCATTTTGAAAGAAATGGCTTTTTATTTTCCTTGATGATCTTTGAGCTGAATCTGTGTCTCTGACACAAAGTCAGTATCTGGTGAGGACTAGCTTGTGGTCAGACTCGGTCTTCTTGCTGAACATTGGCCTGGTAGGAAGGGCATCCTCCCTCAGGCCTCATTTTAAAAGGCACTAATCCCGTTTAGGAGGCCCCCACCCTTGTGACTGATTCCTCTCCTCAGACCACACTATCATATTGAGGATTCAGTTTCTACCTGTGAATTTAGGGAGACAGAAAACTTGTTAACTTGACCAGCCTCCTACCTCCTAGTTGTATCTAGAACACTTTCCTATAATGGTCGGTTTGAAAGAAATGTCCCCCCACCCCCCATGACCTTTGGGCTGAATCTGTATCTCTGTCACGGAATCAGTGTCTGGCAATTCTCACCAGACAAGTCATCAAGATCATGGATTCATTAAATTATAGTTCTGGGGTCAAAGGTCTTGAAGTCCGGGTGTCAACAGTATTGTGGGCCTTTGGAAGCGATGGTGGGGAAGACTCCCTCCCCTTGCCTTTTATAGCTTTCAGCAGCTACCTGAATTCCTTGGCCCATGTCCCTTCCTTGGAGCCCTCATTGTAGCACCTCTATTTGTGTCACATCTCTCTGCTTCTGCTGTCAGCCCTCTCCTCCAACTCTCTTGCCTCCCGATTACAAGGAACCTTCTGATGGGACTAATTCAATGGCATCTGCAAAAACAAACAAACAAACAAACAAAAAAATCCTTCCTTCGGGGGAAGCCCTACAATCACAAGCTTAAGGATTGAGACATGAGCATCTTTGGGGACCACCACTCAGCCAACCATAGATGGAACCCAAACTTGGCACAACAGAGATAAAGGGAAACCATCAGGGACTGGGAAGGCCATCTACCCCTCCTGCCACCTCCCACTGTCAGTGTGTGGGCAAAGCTGCTAAGGCTTTGACATCCCCTTCTCTTTGTTCACTCCACAGAGAACAAACACAAGGAAGCTCTTGAGAAGGAGAAGGAGCGTCTCCAGACACTAGATGAGGAAGAGTATGATGCCCTAACACCAGAAGAGAAAGTCGCATTTGACCGTGAGGTTCGGCAGGCACTCCGGGAGAGAAAGAAGAGGTGGGAACAACGGCTGGGCTGGCCAGAGCAGCACTGTTCCCTGGGGAGGAACTTATGGGGAGACCAGGGTCGGTAGGGTACAAGCTCAGCTCTAAGTCATCTTTCAGAAAAACAGCAGTAACTACAGAACACCTGATATGGGGGGGGGGGGTTTGGAGGGGAAGGACCATTTGGCTAATCCAGGGCCCCTGCTGCTTCAGACTTTCAGGTGTCTCCTATTATCTTCTGCTCCCTTCCTGCTGGGGCATTTAAGACGATCTGGAAACTTCTGTAATGCCATAGCTAGTTATCAGGAAGGACTTCATATCCCTGTGTCCTCCCAAGGTCCCACTGGCTGCCCTAGCAAATGAATTCTGGGTAGGACATGTTGTCCTACATGCCTAGGAGTCTGCAGCTTATGACCCAGGAGTCACTCTGTTGATGTGTGTATAATGGCCTAACTAGTCTCCCACTTCTTAAGCCCACATGTGGCAGGCCACCTCTGTATGATTCTCAGCCTAGGCAGTTCTCCAGACACCCAAGGCAAGCTCACAGTCAACAAGTACAGCCACTCAGTGTCCTCACAAGGGACTGTACAGGGACTAGATTTCTCCACATCAGATAGGGCTCCAAGGGACTGCACAGGAACTAGATCACTCCACATCATGTAGGGCTCCAGAGAACTAGAGTTGCAAGCTCAGGCTATCTACTTCACAGACTTCCTGTCTTCAGACATCACAGACCTGGGCAGTGCCCGTGTACCCTCTGGGGTTTAGAGGGTGCAGAGCCAGGGTATTCAGCTATGATATAAGCCTATTTTCTCCTCTAGCTCTGCCTCCAGAATCCTCTCCAGGACTCTGAAAGAGATTGTCCTCCCCTTCATTTTTGCCCCTGAATAGGAGAAATGTTTATTCATCAAGAGGCAGGGCAAGCTTAGCTTTGACACCCCCAGGAAACACCCTTTATCATCAAGGCTGCAGTGCCTGCTGCCTTCATGCATTCACTTCATAGTGCACATTTGCACCCCAAAGCCCACCACCAAGCTGTTTGTAACACACACACACACACACACACACACACACACACACACCATGAATGATGTAGACAGCACCTCAGGGAGCAGTGAGTCACAGCAGCCAGGAACAACTACAGATTCGTAGAGATGAAAAGAGGTAAATCAGAACTTCCTAAGCTTTTTGTGTTCTTGAGTTCTTTTTGCCTAAGATATGTTTACCTGGTTAGGCATAGGGGTACATGCCTTTAAATCCCAGCACTCAAGAGGCAGAGCAGATGAATCTCTGAATTCTAGGACAGCCAGGGATTTACAGACAGACAAACTCAGTCTTGAAAATAATTGATTAATCAAAATTATAATTATAATAAGAAGAAAAGAAAAAACCTTCTCTGGTATCATAAGTCAGAATAAAATTTAACTCAAAATAATTCTTTGGTATACATAACATTTTAGTAATTTATTAAATACAGAAGTAAATTTGCATAACTAATGAGATGAATATACTTTTTCTTTAGAGACAGGGTCTCACTGTATAGACCAGGCTGACCCCCAACTCAAAACTCCCAGGGATCCTGTGCCTGTGCCTCACAAGTGCTAGGATTAGAAGTGTACACCACCACAACCAGCTGCTTCTTTATTTTTATGTAAAGAATTAAATCTTTGATACTGAAGGACAAAGAGTATCTAAAGCATTTTTCAAAGTTGGTAAATATTTTTTATAATCATAAATGGTAGGAACATGCTTTCCCATAAATATATAGGACAAAATATCAAATGTCTACTTGTTTGTTTTTGTTTTCTAAAAAAATCATGAAATTCTGCCCTAATTTCAAGCCAAAATTCATTTCAGGCTTTTTTTTAAAAAAAAAAAAAAAAAAAAAAATGAAACTCAAGTCAGAAATGGAACAGCAGATTTTGAAATCAAACATTCTAACTCTGTGATATACTAATTTGACACTTTCATGCTAACTCGTGACTAGGAAAATATTTGAAGTCTTTCTTTTCCATAATTAAGTCATTCTGTTTATATAAAGGCAGAAAACTGCGCACAGTAAAAACCCTGCAGCTCACACCATACAGCAAGGCGTGTCAGGCAGTGTTGATTGGTTTTGCATGCACGGTGTGATAGCATGCATAGCACATGGGTGTGTTGTTTGCTTAGAACCAAAGCTATGTTGGGCACAATGGCATCCACATTTAATCCCAGCACCCTGGAGACTGAGGCAGGCATAACTCTGTGAGCTCCAGGCCAGCCTATTTTTTTTTTCTTTCTTTCTTTGGTTTTTTTTTTTTTTTTTTGGTTTTTTCGAGACAGGGTTTCTCTGTATAGCCCTGGCTGTCCTGGAACTCACGCTGTAGACCAGGCTGGCCTCGAACTCAGAAAATCCCCCTGCCTCTGCCTCCTGAGTGCTGGAATTAAAGGCGTGCACCATCACTGCCCAGCTGCCAGCCTATTTTCTACAGAGTATTTGTTTTTTAATTAATTTTTGACTATTGCATATTCAGAAACTTTGGGCTGCTGCCAATTTTTTCACAACCCCCACATTTCAGTTACATAATCCCATCTTGTGTTTGGCCTTTAAAAAAAGCTGTTGGGCTAGATACCTTCAGAAGTACCATCTCCTCGATTTTTTTATATGTGGTGCCTGCTTTGATGCCTCTGTGCTAATAGCAGCCTGGGCAGACATGGTTGATAACATAAATCAAGGGGAAAGAAAACCAGGAAGAGAGGACTGGCTTTCCAGAGCCAACATCACGGCCCTGAGACACTCAAAGCACACTGTTCCTTCCTGTCTAAACATCAGCTGTGAGCATGTAGAAGAACGGACCTGCACCAATACCACAGCATGAGCAGCCTTTGAACATTCTTTCTCAGTGATCAAGCTTATTTTCACCTTTGTCTTTCTCTCCCGGGAAGACAGTTGGGACTAGAAATACAGATAAGTTAAAACAAAAAATAGTAATTGCATTTAATTCATCAGAGATTTGCTGAATGGCCTTTCAAAGTTAGTATTGGCCCCTTTGTTTCATTCATTCTTTAAATCCATTCCTTCCCTTCCTCCTTCTTTTCCTTCCTTCTCTCCTTCCTTCCAAGAAAGCTCTGTCCAGGGTCCCTCCTCCTGGCAGTCCCAACTTGGCAGGTGGAACAGGAGGTGCTGAACTCTGTTTTTCTGTCTCTGGCTTGATGCAGGGAGCTAGAGAGACTGGCCAAGGAGATGCAGGAGAAGAAGCTGCAGCAGGAGCTGGAGAGGCAGAAGGAAGAGGATGAGCTGAAGCGGAAGATCAAAAGGCCTAAACAGGGCCCTGCGATAAAGGAGGAGCCACCCCTAAAGAAGCCACAAGGAGCCACAAACAAGCAGGTAGCAGCCCTTACTTGCTCCTCACCAAGAAGCTGACTAACCAGCTCAGAAGGATATTGTCTCAGGGAGAAAGAAGGTGGAAGAGTCCTGTCTCCCTTACCATGCCACGTTCATTCATACGTTTCTCTGTTAGTTTTCAATCTTGTTAGAAGTTTTTCATTTCGGGGATAGAGACACCTTCAGTTCAATCCCCAGTACTTCATAAAAGCAGGCACGGTGGCACACACTTTAATCCCAGTGCTCCGGTGGTGGGGGCAGGAAGAGCAGAAGCTCAAGTTCAGGGCCAGCCTGCCTACTTTAGCCCCTGTCTCCAAAACTGTTGGTTATTTTCGTTCCCTTTCCAAAGAAACCACAGTGGCCTCTGTGACACAGTCCCACTATGTTTGTTCTCTGATAGATTTCTCCTCTTACCTTTTCAAAATGTCTTCCTCTTTACTTTGTTTTTCTTCCCCTTCTCCTCCTAACTTCTTATGGTGGATATTAAAGTTATTTGTTTTTATTTTCTAATTTATGAAAAGTTGCGAACACCTTTGCAAGCAATGTTTGACTTGTGCCCTTGCATTGCTGCCATGTGGTGCTGGTGTTACTGACCCCTTCAAGCTTCCTGACGACTCTTCTTAGCTGTTTAGCTCATAAATTGTTTCAGAGCATATTGTCCAATTACCAAGCAAATGGCTTCCTTTGTGGGATCTTTTCTCAGATTTCTGGCTCCCAAGGTCATGTCTGTCCCATGTTGTTTTGATCCTTCATATTTTCTGGGCTCTGCTATGTAACCTCCTACATGAATATAAATACCCCGCATGTTCCCAAATCCTTCCTTATTTTTTGTAATCTCTTGTCAGGCTCCAGGTACTCTATCTTGAGTTTCTATAGTCTCCAACTGGAAGTCTCTCCTCTCAACCTCCATACCAACTCTGGTGTCTCCACAGTGGCTCCACAGAGACCTCCTCTCACGGGAGCTCAAGTTGGGTGTTGGAATTCTTACTTATAAGGCAGCCCTGACAAGTGCTTTCATGTGGCCATCTCACTGGGCCATGTTTGAGACGAAGTAGAAAAAGAGGCTCGGTGAGATGAGAGGGGAAGCCAGCTCTTAGTTCCTCAAAACTCCATGCCAAAAGCAGGCCTCAATTTAGCTGGGAAGGGGGGCACTGGGCTATGTACTTTGGGGAGTTATCATGAGATTGGACTGAACTTGCTGCCCCCTAAGAACTCCCCACAAAGTGATGGAACGACCTAAGGATTTCATCTAAGCCAAAAAAAAAAAAAAAAAAAACAACCCAGAAACAGAGCCCACAAAATACATGTTAAAGCACAGTAAGAACAGGAGGTAAGGGTTGGTTGCTATATATCAAGTTCATTGGAAAAATAAGTATTTTTTAAGGTTTCTTTATTTAATCACATATAATTTTTATCTTTATTTACTATAACAAAGTCGGATATATATATATATATACACACACATACATACATAATCTTGCCAGTAAAGTCTTTAAATTACCTTTTTATCTTTTTTTTATTTTATTGGATATTTTGTTTATTTACATTTCAAATGTTATCCCCTTTCCCTGTTTCTTTTAAAGCCAAAATGTGACCAGATTCTTAACTCCCATTTGTCCCCAGAAATACAATACAAAGCTATGTAGTTTTAATAGCTTCATGCTAAAATAACCCTTGCTCCATGAGAGGCAACTGTTGCAAATGCCTTATATCAGTGTGCATACTCAGTCATTAACAATCCTTTGATGTGCCTATTAACGATCCCCATTGTGAGCCACCATGTGGTTGCTGGGAATTGAGCCTAAGACCTCTGGAAGAACAGCCAGTGCCCTTAACCTCTGAGCCATCTCTCCAGCTCTACTATCCCCAGTATACAGAGAAAGGACTAAGTTGTCACAAAGCTGGAGTACTGCTGGGCTTGAGCCATCCCTCTCTCCACCCTCTCCCAGGACATCTGAAGACCTGTGCAGGACACTGCAGTTTGCTGGCCTTTCTGTATTGGTCCTTGAAATCTGCAGCCCTGGAGCAGGAGTATGTGTTAAAGTGACTAGGCACCTGTCTCAAAATTCACAAGGCAGGGGCCATATCTACAATGTAAAACCCTGAGGTAGACATTTCACTGAAGCTCCCCACACTACATACAAAGTGATTCCCAAACTTATTGTACCTAAGGAGGTTCCTGAATCCTAGGCCTCCTGGTAAAACCAGATGTTTCTTGTCCTGCATATGGTTTTGCTTGTCTTTAATAAGCTGTGTGATGTGTAATTTATGTTTTGCTTTCTAGATTACCGCCGTTGCCAAATTAGAAATGAAGATGGAATCGATAGAAAGGAAAGTTTCTGTCAGAGAGCATGCAACACTTGAAGAAACCACCAGGAAAAAGAAAGCCATGACCGAATATGCGTTAGGACTTCCAATTACCCAGGAACAAGAGGACAGTGAAGGAGACTTCCCAAAGGACTCTGACAAGAACCTGGCACAAAAGTTTAAAGTCTATGACACATGTCTGAAGGATGTCCAAAACATCCTCATGTATTGGGACCGCAAGCAAGGGATGGTGCTACCTCATACAGGCATGGAAGAGCTGTCACACGAGGCTGATGACCAGCGCCAGGCACCTTCAGGGGGTGGGGGTCGCAAGGGCCGCAAGGACCGGGAGAGGGAGCGCTTGGAGAAGGAGAGGGCTGAGAAGGAGCGCCTGGAAAGGGAGAAGGCTGAGAGGGAGCGCCTGGAGAAGCTTCGGGCGATGGAGGAGCGGAGCGATGGGGAAGGGGAAGGGGAAGAGGAGAATGAGGGGAAAAGGGATCTCGGAGTGCCGTTTGTCAACATCCAGACTCCGGACTTTGAAGGCATAAGCTGGAAGCAAGCCCTGGAGAGTGACAAGCTTCCCAAAGGAGATCAGGTACAAAGGCTTCTGTGGGGTAAAGCAACAAGTGAGGCCTAGGGACCACGCTACCACAAGCATGTCTCCTCGTATTGGGGAATCCACAAACCCTTTGATTAATCTATGATACCTCCTTGGATATAGGACAACAATAGCTAAAGGGACCTTTTTCAATCCATAGACAGTTCCACCAGTCTATTCCATCTATCTGGCTTCATTAAAAGTCATCTTTACATCCAATTTTTAATATTGACAATACTAGTGCCCCGGGGAATGAGAGATGTGCTTTGGAGTCAGTCAAAAGACTTCTCTATCCCAAGATTTCTTCTTATGAAAGCTTTCCATTGGGGTGGGAATTACTCCCTTAGGTAGTCAGCCTTTTACAGACACCAACAAAAGCTGTGTGCCTTGTAAAGCAACCTCAACTGGTGATTTAGGGGAAGGAGGTTTTTTATGATTGCTAGGTTGATAGATAGATAGATAGATAGATAGATAGATAGATAGATAGACACACATATGTATATATGTGTGTTTTTTATATAGAAAGAGCATATTTTTATATACACTTTTTCTATAAAGCATTAGAAAGTAAAATTCTAGTCAAAAGGTCACACAGTTTTTCAACAACCACTTGGCTCAGCTTTGGAAGGTTGAAGGTAACCACTAACAAGGTACAATGGCCTTGGCCATGTTCCAATAACTTTTATTTACAAAAGCAAACAGCAGGCCATATTGGCAAAGGGTGGGCGGGGCCCTAGTCTGCTGACCTCTGGTTCTATCAGGAATTAGATAGAGCAGTTAGAACAGACTAAGAGAGCCCTAGAGGGAAGCCTGGCAGGAAGGAGTCGGAGGAGGGTGAAAGCAGTCCTGGTGGGTGTCCTCACAGTCTGACCCACACACAGCAGGTCCAGGGCAGAGCCGAGGAACACACAACACACTCCCTCCATGCAGCTCACAAGCTTTGTTTCAGGCCAAGCATAGGTAAAGAACTGGGGGAGTGGGGGCTCAGGAAACCCTCTCCTCCTTAGCCAGAGTAACTTATTGTTTAGCTTTGTACACTCCACACTCCGACTTATAGGTTGATTAGACTATTAATTTAATGACTGGTAATAGTAAAACTTGGTTATTAATTTAATAATTACAACTTTCTCTATGGACAGTCTAAATCCTAGGAAGCAACTCCAGTTCCATGTCAGGATGCTCTGTGGTCCATGGGATGGGGTACACGGGTTACATGGAGGTCTTGACTTGGTAGGCTTACCAGGCTACTTAATCCACAGAACAGGCTATGGCCATCGCTGGTGTGGTTGACAGTCTAGACACTGAACTCCTGTACGCTGAGAAGGAACTTGCTGCCCAGTCTCCAGGCCCTTGCTTTGAAGATGACTCATGTATTATAGTCATGAGTCTATACCAGAATGCCAGCGTACAGTGAGAGAAGGCCACAGAACCTGACCTTTGTCTTCTAGGTTTTTCTCCCTGTTTATATAACCTGCCCCAATCCCAACATACGCTTGTCTTTGGATAGAAAGAACATTTAAAGAAAAAATAAACATGAAATATGAGGATGAATGAAGCAGATCTATGCTTCAGACATCTGAAACTTAGGAGCTTGTCTGTTTAAATTAAACAGTCTTAACTAAACAGGAGGGTTAACGCCATCTCCTGAATCAACCTGGCTCCTATCTGAATGGAGTTTATAGCCCTATTTGCAAAGGCAGACAAATGGTCACAATAAAGGGTGACACTGCCTATGAGAATTTTGGAGCATACACACATGGCAGCATAGAGCCTCCAGGATCCTATGAAAGTCCTGGCAGAGCCAAGTTGGAGGCCCACCTTTCCCTTAGGGTCTCTGGATAACACTGATGGGCAGGGAAGGTGGCATGGGCCACCCCGTGTTCATTCTGACAGGGGTGTAGAGTCTGCGCTCAATCTGCACAGGAAATTAATGCAAAGCTTTCCATTTAGATCCTGAACATCCTAGGCCTGGGATCCTCAGGACCACCCATCCCTCCTCCTGTCTTGTTCTCCATCATCTCTTATCCAGCAAAGCGGCAGTCTTTGGTCGCCACTGAGATCCTGAAGCACTTTGTGTTTGTGATTCCATCAAATGATGACCTCCCCCTGTTGGACGAGAAAAAAGACTTGGAAGGAGACTCAGACCTCTTCCTCAACACCATTATAACCAGGGTAAAGGATCTGCGGCTGGTCTTAAACTTGGCAGGGTTCATAGGACAGGGAAGGAAGGCCACCCACAATCAGAGTCAGGCATGAGGCTTGTTTCTCTGGGACCTCCTGCCTGAGGAGCCTCCACAAACCTCTCAGTGAGTCTTCCCTGTGTCTACCCGGGAGGGGACTGAAAATGATAGCTCTCAAAATGATAGCTCTCGGTAGTGTGGCCATTGTCACAACATTAACTCTGACAGTCTACAAGCAGGAGAAGTCTTTCTAGTGTCTTCTTAATTTCTTTCTTCAACCAAAACTAGCTTATGACCTTGGTGTGTGTGTGTGTGTGTGTGTGTGTGTGTCTGTGGGTATGGAAATACATGTGTGCATCAGTAAGTAAGAGTGTACACATAGGCTAGGAAACCAGAGAGAGGACCACTAGAGGGGAAAACAGTGTTGAAGGAGGAGGAAGGGACTCAGGACAGATGAAGGAGGAAAAGAGATTCTAGGGGAGGGGCTCAAAGTATACCAGGGTTGTCGGGTGGGGGTGGGGTGAGAGAGAAAATTCCCTCTGCCCAAAGGGGAATCAACAAAAGCAAATTGAAAGCATCATAATGAAACACAATACTGTGATATGATAATTTTGAAAACCCTCCCTTTTCAACAAGTACAAAGATGTGTTTAGGGTAACCTAAAACCGTATAGGAATACAAAGATTATGGATCAAGGGAAAATTAGATTATTTTTTAAATTGCCATGGAAAGATTGATATTTTGCATGAAGTCACTTTTAAATCTCTTTACGTAACAATACATAAAAGTAAATTTCAGTTGAGCTAATATTTTTTAGTTAACAAAACAAAATCATGTAAATGTAGAAGAAATCATACAAACAATCCATAGACAAAAATCACAAAAAGTAATTGATCTAAGCAATAATATGTAGATTATATGCATATTAAAATTATAACCATGGCCTTTATCCCAAGGGAGAATGGTGGCCCAACATTTTAATCCTTTTGCATGCCCTTCCTAGGAGATGAAACTAGCTGTGGGCCCTGAGTACCTCACAATGAGGCTGTATCCCATATCCAATATACAGGTAGCTAAAAAATTAGCATCTGCAGTGAGCAGCATTGGTGTACCTCACAAGAGCAGAGCACCCAAAGGTGACTCTGCAAAGAAAAGGTGAGAAAAGTTAGCGCCATCATCAGAAGGGGCTATTGTGCACCAACCCCTTCTTCTGAAAACGTGCCCTGTCCAAAACAAAACAAAACAAAAACAGTTAAGCAATCTAACTTGTCATAGAGAAGGAACTCTAGCTCTCTTGCAACTGAAAAGGTAAACTTTATTCTTAAGCCAGAAGAATAATGGCCGGATGTATGACTATTGTGGTAGATTTAAAGCATCATGATTGGACGTCCATGGGAGAAACTTAATTCAAAGATACTGGAGACATGTGGTAACAGATGTAATATGCTAACCTATAATATAACCTCTAGGGAACTGTCTTAATTACTCTCTATTCCTATGAAGAGATGCCATAACTAAGGCAACTTATAAAAGGAAGCATTTCATTGGGGGCTGGCTTGCAGTTTCACAGGGTGAGTCCATGACCATCATGTCTGGGTGCATGGCAGCAGGCAGGCAGTCATGGTGCTGGAGCAGTAGCTGAGAGCTTACATCTTATCTGCCAAGTTGGAGACAAGGAGAGAAAGACTGGCCTGGCATGGATTTTTGAACCCCAAACCCCACCCCCAGTGACACACTTACCCCAGCAGGGCTACACCTCCTATTTTTCCCAAAGCAGTTTCCCCAGCTGGAGACCAAGCACTGAAATGTCTGAAGCTGTGAGAGCTTTTTTCATTCAAACCACCACAAGGACACATAACTATGAAAATGCATGCCTAAGACACCTAGGGAAGTAGTGACCTGAATCATGTGACATTACAGAAACATTGTTCTCTTTGTGACTATGACTGACTCCACTGTGGTCAGTGCAGGAGAAAGTCCTTGTTCTGAGGAGACATGAGCTGAAGTACTTAGAAGCAGAGTTCTCAGACTGACGGGATCTAGAATCACTGGCAAGACAAGAATCTGGGCATGTCTGTGAGGCATTTTCTACATTAGGGTTAACTGGGATAGAAAGACTAACCCCAAATGCGGATAGCACCATTCTATTGCTTCATAAACCCTGGACTGAATAAAAAAGAGAGCCAACTGGAAGTGAACATTCATCTCTCTCTGCTTCCTGAGGATGAGCACAGCACAGCCAGCTCCCTAGCACTTCCTGTCTCTGTGACTCCCCCACCTTAGGAGACTCAAAAGTAGGAGCCAAAATAAATCCCATCCTTGAGTTGCTTTTGTCAGGCATCCCATCACGGTAACACATGAAGGAATACAGCCGCCATCTGGAACTTGACTAAGGGTTACCAAAAGTTAGGATTGCAATATGCCTTCAGTCTTTAAAGTTTCCGAATATTCAAAGGTTAAAACATGGATCTCTGTGAATTCAAGGCCAGCCAGGGCTACACACAGAGAAACCCTGTTGTGAAAAAGGAAGGGTGTGTCTGTGTGTGTGTGTGTGTGTGTGTGTGTAAATGATCAATAAATTTAAAATAAGAGAAAATAGATCAAGAAGTATGAAAAATTCACTCTAAAAAATGGGAATTACTTATTAAATATGGTCAATTAGATTCAAGCACTTATTTGTGCTCCTTCCCAAAGTAATAAGAGAGTCTTTTAAATCCCTTTTAAGTCATTAGAACAAAGAGAAGGAAATGATAAGGAGTGGACTATACCAATAAAATATTAGCCATCATGTGGCAGGTGGCCGGAGAACCTGGCCCAGGCAACACCAAGGAACTGGAATGCCCAGCTGGCTATGATGGGACCCTGCCAGGAGCAGAAACTCACCCCATATGCTCCCTGTCCATGATTGCTGTAGGGTTTCTACCTCCTCCTCAGGGAACATAGTATGCAGAGAAACACTCACCTTGTCACTAACTCATGAAACCTTTCCCATGACTACTGCTCACCAGCCAGACTGCAGACATGCTAGAAGCACCTCCGTCTGTATTGTGTGCCAGAAGTATTCCTTTGTGCTCATTTTGAATTAAGGCTCAAGAGGAACAGCCCTCTCCATCTAAGGGAGGCAAACAGAAATCGAAAGACAAATCGGAACAAGTTCGTGAGACTCAGAAGGAAAAGCGTCGCACATACTCCGGCAGGAAAGGCATCTCTGGGGGAGCATCGGGGAACCTTGCCCCAATGTCTGACATGGACCAGAACATCGATGGAGAACAGTTCCAGGAGAAGTTCATCAAGTAGGCCTTGCAGGAACAAGGGAGAGGGAGGATGAAGCCCCAAGTTGGGAGCACAGCTGTCACACCACCAGAGAAGTGCAGGGCTATCTTGAGTGGGACCTTACAGCCTGCCAGACCTAACCCCAGATGCTCAGGACCTGTCCCAGGCAGCTCTCCTTTCCTCTACACACAGTTACATTAAAAGTCTGTGTGCTCGTTTCAGGCTGAATCACTTCCGGTGGATTGTGCCTCCAAACGCAGAGATAGCCTTGAGAGTGCACTTCTCCTCTTTGGATGTTGGCAACTATGACCAAACGTTTAATTTTGAGCTCCTTGGGACCCGCCGCCTATACCAGCTCTACTGCCGAGGAGTCTGCACCTACCCATACATCTGCAAAGACCCAAAGTAAGTGTATTTTATTTTCGAAAGAAGAGGATGGAGAGTCTGTTTTTGAGTCACCCTATGCACACCCCAAAGAACTTTGAACAAGTGAGGACCAAAGAGAATGCTCAGCAGGTAAAGGTGCTTCCTACACACACACACACACACACACACACACACACACACACACACAAACAATACAACAACAACAATAACAACAACATTGAACTGGGAACACATCCCAGACCCTCTTGTATCAGGCTGCAGTGCATCAGATCTTGAAATAAGAGCAACATATTTGGCATGACAAACACAGGGTATTCCCAGACTGAAACATGAAGTTAAAAGACCCAGGGCAGAGGGGTGGTGGGGCACGACCGGATGGGGAAAAGAGGTCTTCTTCTGGCAAATGATGCAAAGCATTTTTACTTTTACTCTAGAATGCGTCTTCCTGTGAAGTGAACTTCCGTGAGTGACTTTTCTCTTAGCCACTGCATGTCTCTGTGCAGTTTAGGTTTCACATAAACATACCCCCATGTGAGGTGAGAGGGAGCAAACTAGCAAGGTGACTCCCCACCAGAAGGAGGAACTTTCTGTTGCTTGTCCTTTGTAATTCTCACCAAGAAACCCTATTTTACTGAGGGACTGAGGAAGCTGATTATTATCCACTGAAACTATTTAATAGTTCTTCCTAGAAATTCTTGTGAATTTTTCCTATCTGGGTATTCTGGAGCAGACTATCCAGCTCAGCACTAGAAGCCTTTTGCTCAAGTTCAAGCCATATCACCTTCTTTTAGAAAACAGGAGATAAAGCTTCCATGGAAATCCTCAAGTTAGCTGTCTTCAGACACAGGAGCTTTCACTGAGCAGGGAGTGCTGGGTTCATAGGCTGCTGAACCTCCATTTGTGTATCATTATTTTTACCTCTTCCTCCCCCATGTTCAGAGTTGTATTCTCTCAGAGGAAGAAAGACATGAAGTTAAAAGAAGTTGTCGTTAAGAAGTACGTAATGAGCATGGAAAAGTTTTACTTTGGGCCACTGCTCTGTGGAAAGTCAAGAGACAAGTAAGTATTTCATTATTTCAAAGTCAATTGCAGATTTCTGGGTTGAGTTCACAAATGCTGAAGTAGAGTTTTTATATAATTGTGGCTTTTATTGACACTGCCCCAAACTCCAAACCAGGAGAATTGGATTCATGTGTCCCAAGTCTCTGCTTTGACACACAGACAACTCAGGTTCCACTTTCCCTAGTGGGAAAGCCAAGAAGAAGACCAGGCTTCAGAAAGGTGGAATCAGAACTTCACTTTGGGATGTATCAAGTCCAAGTTGTTTAGAAGATATCTCTAGGAACCACATAAATCAGAGAACAGAATATATGGCTTGGGTTCTTGCAGGAGGGCTGTGTCATCTAGATGATAAGAGCCCTCAATATAGACAATGTGACACAAGGAGGGTGAGACAAGGGATGGTTCTAGCAAAGAGCTTCTCCATACCCAAGAAGCATCCACAGTAGACACAAGAAAGAGAGCCACAGAGTACCATGAGAAAAACAGACGATCAGCTCTGTCAAATGTTACAGGAAGATCGAAGTGCAAGCATCTACTGGGTTCAGCAATGTGAAGTTCATGGGGAAATGGGGCAGGAGTCCTTCTGGGAGAGCTCTGGAAATTCTGCCCAAATTAGCACTGGGATTAACAACAGTAATTACCATGGACCAAAGACCCAGTGCAAATGCCATTCACTTATTCACTTTAAACCTTGAACCTTGTCAACAAAAATAACGGGAAGACAACAGTGTCTGCCACACTAACTGGGTATCAAACAAGAACTCTTTGGCATTATGCCAAATTGCAACATTGATGGGTAAGATACCGAGGTCATCTCCCCTTTCCAGTTACTCACAGGGTTGTCTGACTTTGATACCCTTTGACTTGAATCTGTCATTTTTTTTATCTTTCATCCTCCATCACAGGCTGCTCAAAGCTCTTCTCAGACTGTCTCGGCTGTCCTGGCCTGGGCTATGATCTCTGCTCTTCTCAGACTGTCTCGGCTGGCCTGGCCTGGGCTATGATCTCTGATGGTGTATATCTCTTAATTCCTTCAGTCTTTTTCAGTGGTTCCTTTTCTGTTCATTGCCTTTAACAGAATGTCTCCCAATAGTCCTGAGGCCTACCTCTACAGATCTCTCCCAAGGACATTAGGGAGCAGGAGCATATTTGTCATATAAACAAGGCCAGATAAATTCATATCAGAACAGTAATAGTCTATGTAGGTGTTGTGGAAGTGAATGAGATCTAAGACAGATGTCAAGTATCACGTGACCCAAATGATAATCTCTCAAGGATAGATGATCACTTTTCCTGGAGTTCTTTCTAAGAACTAAAAATAACTACCATCCGTTGGACATCTGCTATTTCCACTTGTTCTACAAGCTTTGAGTGTGTGATATCACTTAATACCAATCAACTCTAAGGGATACTGTCACCCATCTTACAGCCAAGACGACCAAGGCTTGTGGGGTCACATCACAGTGCAGTATTCTTAGAGGCAAGTGAACAACCACAGATGTCACGGTTTCAGTCAACACATCACCGCTTCAGCACAGTCACGTTGCCCTTTCAAATTACTGCACCTCATAGGATCTTATTACCCCTGAACTCTCTCAGTCCTCATAATCACATCCCCACTCCCGTTCATCTCCAGGTATAAGTCATCCTTGTTTCCTGGCAACATGGAGACACTGACGATCCTGAATGATTCTCCAATGGTGGTGGAGGCATACTTCTGTTTCCAGTATGACGTAAAAGCAAGCACCTACTTTCTAGAGCCTGTCAACATGACTCTGAAACCCAATGAAAAGCAGGTACAATCAAAGGGGGAAAATTCTATCAGGGTGAGGATAGTCAAGACCTAACATCACCAGTGTAAATGGACCTTCCTTTGACTCTCTCGCCAGTTACTAAATGTATGGGCCTACCCTACTGCAGTTGGTGTCTTTGAAGACAGCATTGTCTGCTGCATCAAGGAGAACCCAGAGCCAACCATCTTTAAGTTAAGCTGCCAAGGAATTCGTCCAGAAATTGAGGTGGATCCCAGGCAGTTACATTTTGATCGCCTCTTGCTTCATAGGTAAGAGTTCCAGATGACTCAGGGACAGGAGACAAAGTTTGAGAACATTTAGGTCTGGGGTAATCAACTGGTCTTGAGTTACTCTAGACTTTCTGGGTTTGTTGTTGTCTGTCTGTTTGTGTGTATATCACTAGAAACTGAACTCAACTCAGAGCCTTGTGCATGCTAGGCAAGTAATTCTGTCACTGAGCTCCCATGCCTCCCCCAGCCCATATTTTGTCTTTTAATTAAACCAAGAAAAGAAAAATCAATATATTTGAATTTTTCATATGCTTCCTTTCTGTGGCTCTGAATTCCTAGCTGATGTAATTTTCCTTCATAATTCCTTTAGAATTACTTATAATTCAGGAAAGGCAGCAGCCACCAAATAATAATGCACTACTGCTCAAGGCTAGATCACCAAATCAGACTGCTCACAAATAGGTAGCACCACGCTTTACTTGTGTTCTGGTTAGTCTTTTGTCATTTTGATACAAGCTAGGGTCATTTGGGAAGAGGTAATCTCAATTGAGAAAGTGCATATATCTCATTGATCTATAGACAAGTCTGTGGGACATTTACTTGATTGATGGTTGATGTGGGAGGGTGCAGTTCACTGTAGGCGGGGCCACCCTAGGCAGGTGATCCTGGGATCTGTAAGGAAAAAAGATCCTGAGCAAGCCACAAGGAGCAAATGAGTGTGTAGCATCCCTCCATAGTCTCTGCTGCTCCCCTCTTAGTCCCCACCTTGACTTCCTGCCCTGACTTCTCTCAGTAGAGAGCTGTTCAGTTTCCATGAGTGCGTAGGCTTTCTGTTGTTTCTATTGTTGCTGAAATCCAGCTTTAACCCATAGTGGTCTGATAGGATACAGAGAGTTGTTTTAATTTTCTTGTATCTATTAAAACTTGATTTATGGCAAAATATGTGGTCAATTTTGGAGAAAGTTCTGTGAGGTGCTGAGAAGAAGGTGTATTCTCTTTTGTGTTTGGATGAAATGTTGTATAGATATCTGTTGGGTCTATTTGAGTCCTGATGTCTGTTAGCTCTATTATTTCTCTGTTTAGCTTTTGTCTGGATGACCTGTTCATTAGTGAGAGTAGAGTACTGAAGTCTCCCACTATTAGTATGTAGGTTTTGATGTGTGATTTAAGCTTTAGTAATGTTTCTTTTACAAATGTGAATGCCCTTGTGTTTGGGGCCTAGATGTTCAGAATTGAGACATCATCCTGGGAGCTTTTTCCTTTGCTGAGTATAAAATATCCTTCCTCACCTCTTATGATGAAATTTGTTCTATCTTGTTAGATATTAAAATGGATACACTAGCTTGCTTCTTAGGTCCATTTGCTTGGAAGGAAAAAAAAAAAAAAAACATTTTCCAACCCTTAACTCTGAGGTAATGTCCATGTTTGATGTTGAGATGTGCTTCTTGTGTGCAGCAGAATGATGGATCCTGTTTGTGCATCCATTCTCTTAGCCTGTGTCTTTTCATTAGGTAACTGAGCCCATTGATATTGAGGAATATTAATGACCAATGATTGTTAATTCCTGTTATTTTGATTGTGTGTGCTCAAGCTTCACTTTGTTTTTACTGGTGCGAAATATTTATTCCCTGTATTTTCATGGGTATAGTTAGCCTCCTTGGGGTGTGGTTTTCCTTCTAACAAGGCTGGATTTGTGGCTAGATACTGTTTGAATTTGACTTTGTCATAGAATATCTTGTTTTCTCCATCTATGGTAATTGAACATTTTGCTGGGTATAGTAGTCTAGGCTTGCATCTGTGGTCTCTTAAGTCCAGGATCTTCTGGTTTTTGGAGTCTCCATTGAGAAGTCAGATGTTATTCTAATAGGTCTGCCTTTATATGTTACTTGTCTTTTTTTTTTTTCTTGCAGCTTTTAAAATGCTTTCTTTGTTCTGTATGTTTAATGTCTTTGTATTTAGGCAGGAGGACTTTCTTTTCTGGTCCAATATTTTTGGTGTTCTGTAAGCTTCTTGTACCTTTATAGGCATGTCCTGCTTAAGGTTAGGAAAATTTTCTTCTACGATCTTATTAAAAATTATTTTCTGGGTCTTTGATCTAGAGATTCTTAATTCTTCTTCTGTTCCTATTATTCTTAGGTTTGGTCTTTTCATAGAGCTCCAGATTTCATGGATGTTTTGTATCAGGGGTTTTTTAGATTTAACATTTTCTTTAACTGATGTATTAATTTCTTCTATCATATCTTCAATGCCCAGGATTCTTTCTTTTGTCTCTGTATTCTGTTGGTGATGCTTGCATCTATAGTCCCTGTTCACTCACCTGGGTTCTCCATCTCGAGGAGTCTCTCAGTTTGTATTCTCCTTTTTTGCTTCTATTTCCATTCTGAGGTCTTGAACCATTTAATTAATTAATTCATTTCCTTCACTGGTGTTTGTTTTTTCTTGACTCTCCTGGCTTACTTTAAGGGATTAATTTGTTTCCTCCCATTGTTTATATATTCCTGGATTTCTTTAAGGGATTTTTTTCGTGTCCTCTTTAAGGGTCTCTACTGTCTTCATAAAATTGGATTGAAGGTCATTTTCTTATGCTTCATCTGTGTTGGAATATCCAGGACTAGCTGTAATAGGTTAGCTGGACTCTGATGGTGCTACATTGATTATGTCCTTACACTGGCCTCTAAGAATCTGGGTTTGGGCTAATTATAGATTTAAGAGCCAATTTCTGAGTTTATCTTTGTTGTATGGATGGGGTTTTTTTTTCCTCGGTTCCCATTTACTTTCTGGTCTCCTAGACAGAGTGGCCTGTGCTTCTAGTGACCAGTGAGCTCTCAAGTTTAGTAGGGTATCTCTGCTAGGGTTTTTGGTGGCCTGCATGAACTCTGGGGCTTTGGGTGCCAGTGCTGCCTCTGAGACTCTGGGGTTCTAGGAGCTGTCATGGTCTCTGGGGTTCTGGGTGCAAGTATATCCTTCAGCAGAGCAGTGTGCTTCTGCTGGAGTTGTGGGCCAGGGTATGGAGCCAAGGGGAGGTGGTGCTGTTAGGGAAATTAGACAGGCTCTAAGGAGCATTGGTGGGCTGTGGGCAGGCTCCCACCTGGGATTCTAGGTTCATTGTGGCTTCTAGTAAAGCAGTAGGCTTCCCCAGGAGTGGTGGGCCAGGATATGGAAATGAAAGGAGAGCCTGTTTCTGATTTTTATCTTCTCTTCCCAGCTATTGTCTTGGTTGTTGCTTTTTTCCCCCAAAGCCTCCATGTTCATTATTAATTTAAGACCTCTTAACTTTTTAGGTAGACACTTAGTGCTGTAAACTTTTCTCTTAAGACCACCTTCATTGATATGGTTTTATTTTCATTCAATTCTAGGAAATAATAATTTTCTTCTTGATTTCTTTCTTGACCCAGTTGTCATTCAGTGGTGTGTGGTTTAGTTTCCATGAGTTTGTGTACTTTCTGTAGTTTCCACTGCTATTGATTTCCATAACAGTGGAAGTTTCCACGGCTTCATTTCATTATGCTCAGTTACAATACAGAATGTTATTTCAGTTTTGCTTTGTTCCTTGAGACTTGCTTTGCATCCTAATGTGTGGTCAGTTTTGGAGGCAGCTCCATGGGCTCCTGAGAAGATGTGTAATTTTTAGTGATTTGGTAGAATGTTTGTTCTGTAGATATCCATTAGGTCCTTTTGATTTATGATGACATTTAGCCCTGATGTTTCCATTATTTTTGGTTCAGACCACCCATCAGTGAAAGTGGGGATTGAAGTCACTCAGTCACCATGTTAGAGTTAATCTGTATATTTATTTTTTAATACATACAAAATATTTTTATCATATTTTCCCTCCCCTAACTCTTCCCAGACCATCCCCACCTCTCTAC